>CAAKMY010028924.1:2020-12990 GCA_901111285.1 Corrigiola litoralis | reverse complement strand
ATTACTAAGAGTAATAATAAAAAGAAAAAATTGATAAAAATAATCCCACCTTTGGGTGGTCCGACAAAAATACTCCCACCTTAGGAAATCCACATGTATAATTCAACCTTGCAACTTTATTGACAAAAATAGACCTCAGGTGGCTGGAGATTAATTTCTAGCCATTTTTTGCTGAGTTGGCACTTTTTATTTCTTCTTCTTCTCTTTTTTTTTTCCACATTTTATCCTAACTACCTACACATTTTGGCGCCTGTTGAATGTCAAAGCCCAAAAACTGACGGCATAAACAAAGGTTCCCTCCCCCACTAACCTAATTTACCTATTTATTTGACTCTCTTTCCTCATTGGAAGGATAAAATGTGAGAAAAAGAGAAAAATATAAAAATGAAAAGTGCCAACTCAGCAAAAAATGGATGGAAATTAGTCTCCGGCTGTCAAACCACCCAAAGGTGGGATTAATTTTATCAATTTTTCCAAATAAAAAAGCAATACCCTACTATTTTAATCAATAGTGATAAAAAAATAGAAATAAATAATTACAAAAATTTTTTTGAAATTTTGAAATTAATTACAAAAATTTTTGATAGGACTAAAGACATAAAGATAAATAGTTAAATAAAAACTGACTTTTGTACTTTACTCAACAATCTTGACCGAAAGTCCAGGACCCAGTTACCCAACCCCAAAAGTCCAAAACCACTTAATTTCATGCTTTTATATAAAAAAAATAACTGGTCTCCTCCTCTAAATATAATTGACTTTTTATTTATAATTTTATCTTTTAGTTTTTTCACAAATGACCCTAATATTTTCACCATTTTTAAAAAAAGAAAATAAATTCCTTTCTGTCGTTTCTCCCTGGTTTTCTTCCATCAATCACCTCCACCTCACTCAAAAATCCCTTTTTTAAAAAATAAAAAAAATCTTTTTCTTTTTTCTTTTTATTTTTTATGATTTATGGTAGTTTTTTGATCCCAAATTTATTTTAATAAATCTTTAAATATTCCCTTTTTTCTGCCAATTTTTTGGTGCCAAAAAATCATGAGGAAGAAGCTTGATACTCGTTTCCCAGCTGTAAGTTTTTTATTATCATATTTTTTAATTATTTTTTTTGATTGTTATGTTATTATTATATTGCCAGATCTAAGTTAATTAATTGTTTTCTTGATTAATTATGTGATTTAGTGGGGTTATTGTAGTTTGTTTTATTGACCCATATAAATTTTAGTGGTACTTTTTAGATTAATATTGTTGTGATTGACATATTTGGGGAAAATATGATGTGGGTATTGTTAAAGTTGTAATCTTGTGAGGTGGGTATTTGGTTAATATGTTGAATTTGTTTTATTTTGATATTTAGAGCTCTTTTATTGTGAAAGTTGCAATCTTTTGATGGTGGTATGTGTGATATGTAGTTTATTTGTTGTTGTTGTTCTTTAATTAATGGGAGGAAGAGTGGGAGAGGTGAAAAGGGTGTTTATTTTATTTGGATTTGGTTATTTTGAGTGAATAATATTGCAATATATTAGTTTGATGATTTAGGATGGTCAGATTCATTGTCTTTTTGTCTGAGTTAAGTAGATCAAAGGGGTTCGGATCGATATAGATGTTTGGGGCGATTTCGGTTTGTTCATGGAGGCTGCTGGGATTTGGCTACATAGTTTAATGTCTCTTAGGATGCCGGTGATAGTTACCGAGTAAATAAGGATTAGCGTCGTTAGATTGCTCTGAATGGGTTCGCTGGGTAGTTTCTTAGTTGGATCTTGTAAGACAGACTTGGGATTTATGTAAACATTTGCCTACAAAGAGCTGTTTTGCAGTTGCCTGACCTTCATCTCTAGAGTACGACAGTAGCGTTTTCTGCCGCAAGGGTCGTTGTAGGGGCAGAAGTAGCCTCCTGGGGCAAAGCTGAGCCATATGATAATTATTAGGTCGTTTCCATCATGTGTGTTAATGTGTGTGTGCTGTGATGAACTAGTTGAATGAATGCCAGTAGTTAACTTGATTGTTTATTGTGTCTGCCCTTCTAAATGTAGAGTAGCTTTGTTTTTCTGCTTAGTGACGATAAAAGATCATGCCCTTCTAACTGATAGTAGTTTAAATGGTGGAACTCAATGGATTTATTGTATATGTCATCCCTTGATTGGTTGATTGTAATTGATCTGGCAGGCTCGAATAAAAAAGATCATGCAAGCTGATGAAGATGTCGGGAAGATAGCAATGGCAGTTCCAGTTTTAGTTTGTGAGTGACATGAAGTTTTCAGGTTTTATCTTTAGAAACAAATGGCCCTTTGCTCACAATCTGAACTTTTATCTCTGCAGCGAAGGCATTGGAACTGTTTCTGCAAGACCTTTGTGATCATACATATGACATAACCCTTCAGAGAGGAGCAAAAACTATGAGTTCCCTTCATTTGTGAGTATACAGCTGGATCTATTTAGATTTTTGTACCTTGTGTTCAATCTTGTATATTCTGAAACAGAGGCTGTAGGCAAATCAACCTATATGTGGTAGAGGACTTGATAGTTGTAGTCATAAACCCATCTATATACTTTTTTTTTCGTGCATCTAGTGGATAATCTTAGTTCCAAATATCCTTGTTTTTTTAACAAGTAGTTCCAAGTTTTAAAATTAAGGCTTTCCATGAAAGGATGTAACTTGACGAAACAGATTATCCTGAAGTAGGAGTAAATAATAGATTATGTTTTAGGCTCTCTGGAAGCCCATCTTCTTTATGAAGCTTTATCTTATAGACAGACTCTTTTTATCAAGTTCTAAGTTTCTCTAGTTAGAAGTTTTTGGAAACCTATGTCTTACTAGTCACTGACTTACTGTATCGAAATTAATTGCAAACATTTTTATTTGGAATGCTACTTGCCTAAGAAAGTACCTTAATTACTCATTCTCTTCTGTAGAATGTATCATTAGGGAAGAATTTACGTGGTAAGAATGATGTTCTGGGTTATAAAACCTTTATTATGCTAGTAAGTTTCAGACAATCTAACAAGTTGCTTATGCTACTCCATGAATAATTTTCCAATGCATAGCTTCCATTTATTCCTGTAAATCACTGTTTTCATATTGCAATTAAGTAACCAAAATAACAGTCAAACGTCACAAAGGTTATAGGGATGACTACATAGATGGCCCATGCTTATGCACTATGATCCAATTATATTTTTAGCGACACACTTCTAGGACTTTTGCTGCTGTTGACGGTCTCTGCTAGCATTGCTGGTCAACTATGTTGACAAAACCTTTTTACTGACGATAAAACAGCTCAGCAGGGTGTTTAGGATAGATCTATAGATGAAGATTGCTGCTTGTGGTCAGGTGGAACAAAGTGCATGCTAAGTGTATGCACCATTAACGGGCCTTAAACTAATAGTATTTTTCTTCTTAATGTTAGAGATCTCTTTGTACTTGCTCACTTGAGCACCTACTTCACTGTTTTTGATGTGTGGACCCCAATCCCATCTATGATGTCTTAAATCCATTAAGGCTGATTTTTTTTATTTCTATTTGATTGGGAAGTGCAATATGTGTCAAACAATTCTTAAGTAGGCTTACATTATTGGTAGAGTTTCCCCTCTCCTAAAGGAACACGTACGCTCCTGCATGAAAGTATGACAAGGTGTCTGAATGGCTACTGGAATGTGAGATTTTACTTCACAGGCTTTCTTTTAGTGGTGCTGGCTGGATGGTTATCTGTCCATCGGGTGTAAGTAAGGGTTCAGTGTGATTCACGAGGTGCTTTATGTGATATGGACTTCCTTGGATGAATGTAGGGAGGGGGAGGGAGAGGGAGAGGAAGGGAGGATATGCTAATAAATTAATAAACCCACACTCACTCACAATCGCTATCCAAAGCCATTTTCTCACCAATGGCAAGCAAACCGTTCTTAAATAAAGAATGTATGAGTTTCACACTTGAAAATTCAAGGGAAAATTTTTGAAGTTTGAGCTGTTGCCATTTGAAGTGATGCTCCAATGGTTTTGCCGTAAGTGATAATTTGACATCGTTGTTTCGTGGTTTTGGAGTGGATGCCTATTGCCTATGGTTCAGCTCGAAGCTCTTCTGTTGCAAGTTCTTCCTTTCGCCTCCTTTTTGCTTACATGTGCTATTTACCAGAGCTTATACGCACATGGATATACAAATTAAGCCATTCTTTAGTTTACCATTCTTTGTTTAAGTCCTTAAGGATGAGTGGTGCATCATCAAAACTTTAACACTGCGAGCGAGTAAATATTCACTAGGTATAGTCCAGCAGTAGGAGGCCATTACGCAGGAACATATTAATCATGTGTGCCTATAAATCTCCTATGGCTTGCTTCTTAATTGTGAAATGAAGGATGGCAGTGGGAGTGAAGGTGATGCTGCCCATTTTCCTGCATTTGGTACGAGAGTGTGGAAACTAGAAAGAAAATGAGTTATGGAGTGGGAATGGAAAGTCTAGGTTTAACAAAGTCCGAGTGGGAATGATGACATCATTAAACTTGGTTAGTTGGTGGGAGCTCTATGTATAATATTTATCTATTCCATTCCCTTTCCTTATATATGCATACCAATCATGGTTATGGTTATTTCAATTCCCACTCCGTCATTCCCATAAAACTATTCCCACAATCCTACATACCAAATGAGCGATCAGTTTTCTTTTTTCTGTGGAATGTACTTACACCTGTGGCATTATATATCGTCACAAGACTTGACACTGTGCTACTCATAATTACCCTGGTGACCAATATGTAGTGTTTTTATAATTTTTTGAGGGCGTTCTTCATCTTTACCTATCCCTGTTGTCTTAAGCAGGTTTTCTCACTTGGTTGTTATTATGTAACTTTGCATCTGATGAGACTTTGACCTCATCAGTAAGACTTAAGCTGTGGCCCTGGATACCCAGTTTTGGCCAACTCCCTCTCTATTCCGGGGGGGGGGGGATGTTACTATCAATTGCAACTAAAACGAACAATTATATGAAATATATTCATATTTATCTCAAGTTCTTATGCATTATGCTCAATTTGTCCAGTTTCTGAATATTTTTTTTTTTGTTATTGTATGAATACAGAAAGCATTGTATACATAGCTTCAGCATGTTTGATTTCCTGAAGGATGTTGTGAGCAAGGTTCCTGATTATGGTCATTCTGATGCTGCCGGGGATGACCGTGCTGCTGCCAAGAGAAGGTTGGTACAATTTTATGCCTTAGGGAATTATCCCATCACCCCTTTATTCGCGTTCCTTGATGGATTTGCTTTCAGATAATTCTGTGAGAATAACAGCTGATTATTTTTGTTTGTCAGAAAAGCTGCCGTCGACGAGTACCATGACAGCGATGAAGAGTCAAAGAAAAGCCGAATGGTAAGGATTTTCTTACTCTTGATTACCTGTATTTCTTACATAAGAGGCTGATTAAAATTTAAAACTGTGAAAGATGTGCCTATGCTTTCTACTCCTCTTGTTACTATGTGTCCATTTTGACATATTAGACATTTCGTTGTTAAATGCTCTATTCTGGTGTCATTTGCTCAGCTTAGACAACATTCATCTGGGGTTGTTTTCAAAAAAATTATCCGAAAATTATGTCGGAATACTATGCTGTTTCTTGAACTTTGGAGAGGTCATTAAGTAGATGGCCGGGCAACTGGCCTTACCTTAGATTTGGAAAGAGGAGGTGCTGCAGTAGTCTTTGATCGCCATATTGAAAACCATCATAATGTCTTTGTTTGTATGCTTATGTCTTCGGTCAGTTTAGCACCAAGAGTACTTAATTACTTACTGAAGGCAAGAGGTTCATTTAAGCGCTGTGGGTACTGTGCAGTTCAATGAATGAAGGCATGTCATAAAATCATTGTGTGAAGATTCAGCATCTTTTTGCATATTTATTGCCGCACCCTTCTTTCATTTATTTTAGCTATTTGTTTCTTAGGGGGTAAAGAAAACACCCTCTTCTGATATGATATTCTGCAAGTCGTGTTCTATTTGAAAAAGGCCTTAACCTTAAACAAGTTATTTCTATTGAACTCTTGCTGCTCTTGGTTTTGTTTTAGTTTTTTCCTTCTTTCTTTGGCGTCAAGGTCCTTTCAGACTTCCCAGTCATTTACAGAAGTTAACTTGTTGAGTAACAACTTTTGTCAACTATGTGCAGCAAGAACCCAGTCATGCAAGTAGCAGTGGAAGGGGAAGAGGGAGGGGTCGAGGAAGAGGTCGTGGACGAGGGAGGCCACCAGTTGAACGAGAGCCACCTCCTCACCATGATATGGAAACTGAACCATCCACATCATTTGAGCCCAGCAGCAAACCTAGTCCAATCCAAGTGCCCAACATTGACGATGACCCCAATAAGGATCTGATGAAAGAAAGCCCAGTTGTGGGGGATGCTGCAGATATGGCAATTAGGAATTTTGATTTGAATGCTGAAGTAGCTGACAATCAGGATACAGCAGCCACTGTAACGACAGAAAATGCATCCTCAGCTGAGCCGCCGCCGCCTCCGCCTCCTGAGACGAAGAATGAGGAATTAGTCTCTGAAGTCGATGGGATGGCAATTGATCCGCATCAGATAGCCCAATATAATTCACGAGTAGAAGAAGATGAAGATTATGATGAAGAGTAGCTTGCAGAAGTCCCCATTGTAGGAGAAAGTAGGAGATAGTAGATGATGAAAGCGGCGACCTATTCCTTGGGTGGAAATTGTTCAATCTTTATTATGGTCATCGCTGGAGCTGTATAATTATTGTCTGTAGGTTTCTATGTAGTGAGGACAACTTTGCATTGTTTACCTTTAATCATGGACCAAGTTAACATAATTGGGTGTCACAGTGCAGTCCTTAATTTTTAGTTCTCTGAAGGTTTCGCACCTTTTTGCAAATCCTCGGGTCCTTCTGTTATCAGTCATGTGCTTGAAAGCAATATGGCAAGAAATTGGCTCTTAATAAGGCTTAACCTTGAACAAGTTGTGTTCATCCCAGCCATTAAGCTCTTATTAAGGCCTTAACCTCAAACAAGTTATTTTTATTCCATGCAAAATTTGACAAGTAAATGAGGTGTTGGACTAATAGTAATGAAAATGAATATGCATACTTCTGGAGTCTTAAAGCAATGGAGGTTCAGTTGAATGAAAGGGATGTGCTAAATAAGGTGCCAATCTTCGCCATCCGGCTTCTAGCATCTTCTCTCCAAATTCAGGCATAATCTTAAGATATTCGGAAGAGGAAACATTCGGGAAGGTGCTTCAATATAGGACAACACCAAATCTCAAGTTTCTCTATGGTGGAGAGGCTACCATGCGACTCATAAAGTGTCGTCAAATTAAGGTAGTGCAGGATACTCGGCTTACGAAGATGGTGAGTGTACCTTAAGGTTTTTCTTTCTACTAAACATTAGAGACTTCAAGGATGGGAAATTTGTCGCTATCCTACTATCTCCAATCTCCATGTATTCTAAATTTCTAAGCTATCGATTCCAAAGCTGAAGAGTTGAGATTTCGCAGTAACGTGAATGTCGAAGTTGGCATCTAATGCAGTCCATAATTTGCAGGGATTAGAGACAGATCAGAACAGGGTGCAATTATGGAAACTTCAGCCCTGTACAACACCGAACTACTAAGCTTTCCAGAGTATGAGGGGGTGCCAGGATTTAAGCACGATATCGCCATCCTTCTTGTCAGCCTCAGTAATTGGTTCTCCATATGAGGCTGATCAATTAACTCGTCAAGCTTGCATTCATGACCTGATGAATCTTGTGGCCACCCAAAGGTGTTCAGATTTTCCTTGTCAAACTCGTAATCCTTAGGATCCAAGTGCTTGCATATCCACAATTAAAGAAAGGATGGCCTGTAGTATCATTCTCCTTAATTATTGCACAGTTCACAGTCAGTTTCCACCATCAATCCCTTCTTCCTGAAACTCTCACAAGTCTCCAGCCTATTCATGACCACCATCCAACCTATAATTCTCTGCCTAGGCAAATCTAAACTCTCACGAACAAAAGGATACCAGATTTTAGCTTGCCGCACTGCACACCTTGGTATTATTAGCACATTCGCTACAAATTCACAGACAATGTCTGACTTGAGAATTCAGGTTCTCTCCTCGTCTATTATTTCTCATGTAAGGACAAAGCTGAGAGAAATAATGTTTTAACGTATAGTTTGAAATTTCCATGTCATTATAGAGACACTGGACCAGTGTTGTTTTATGCTAGGCTCCCCAACAATGATAACAATGACCGATTTGTTTAATCAGTACTGTTGCTAAAAAGCTCCCTTTTAATGGCCGTTTTTTCTTTTCTCTACCAACCACCTCTTCCTTTCAAACCGGATAGATTATAAGCCCTCCCCATACAATCAAACAGCTTCTCTCTAATGTCCTCAGCCTCCCTCATTATTCGCTTGAGCGAATACATCCGTGCTGCGGTTTCAAGTTTGCCAAAAACTTTGCCAGTCAGAGGAGCACGTCTTTGAACTCTGCGAATATTAGTTCTCCTTGTTCCTGAGACAATACTTAATGAGATGCGTGTATAAAATCTTTATCCCATGCGAAGTCAGAAGTGCTAACTCGCTCTATCTACAATAAGAAATCTAACAAGGATTTCTAGCAAAACTAGTTTTAATATGACTCAGAACGTTTGATTAAGGTGGTAGCCACCCTCACTTCTCTTCTGAATCTTCACATCAAACTCTTCATCCTTATCTCTTCTTAAGCATGTATATCATATCAGTGAAAAATAATCAGAACGGAACATCTATCTTTTTGAATCAATATCAGCCAAAAATTGCCCAGGTCAACCACAGGGCAGCAGAAACTACACCTAGACCAACACATACCCTACGCTGTAACCACATTCTGACTTAGGACAGTTATGTAGTAGAAAAAAGTGCCTCCAAGCTCAAAATGTCACTTGCTGACATCTTAACGAGTACATGCCCACTAACTTCTTAGCTCTAGCTCAATGGCATTTGTTAAAACAGCAAAAAGTAGAACACATTCCCCCTTTCCTCAGCCTTTCAACCATAGCACAGTCCTTTTCCGATCCCTTAACACTCCTACTACTCACAAACTTCCGCAAATATGCGTTCAGACATGCTGTATTGGTACACAGTATCCTTCCCTACTTCAATCTAGTGACTGCGAAATACTAAGAAGGCTGCTATCAACATGGCCAAGATCAGCACACAAATTTGTAGAACTCTGACAGTATATCACACTTGTCATGAATTCAAGGTCAGTCGCGGAGAAACCATGGCCTCCCCTCGAAAACCTTTCCTTTGTCTCCCACATCAGAGAATCAGCAAAGGTTTCATAAAACCCACACGCAAATCCCCATACTAATTTGTGAGTTCTACGCATACGAGGAATATTAATACGTTGAACGCTGAGATAGTTCTAGAAGAATAAAACAATGTCTAACAAACCATACAAGAGACGTATAACACTAAAGTATGAGACAAACATAATTATCATAATTCATAACACAATATAATTGGAAAGGCGATGATAAGATCAAGGATAGCAGTGGTTAAAGCTAGTCCTCATACCACGACCAAGCCAAGAGGATGGGGTTCAATTGATGATTTCCTTAAAAACTAAACACATAGTCATTACTAAGGAATAAGGATGAATGAATAAGGTACACCATCAACATGCATTACACCAAAACAAGCTCAATTCTTTAGGACATCAGTGCACCAAAACAGAGTTGCACAATTGTTTCCCAACATAAAGCTAAAGGAGGCAATTGGTTGACAATTTATAATAAGCTAAGTTTTAGTCAGGTTTCATCAACAAACATAAGAAAAGCTGCACGAGTTACACCGGTACCTACTAGTAACACTAACACTCCTCCTCCTCCTCCTCCTCCTCGTCAGATGAAGGAAACTCGATACCCAGCCAGGAGAGATCATCTTGACGACAGCCCATGATTAATTTCTTACACCCACCTACAGGGTGGTAAACACCGAAGCCGTGACAATATTGGCAACCTTCACGATTAGGTACATCGGGTAATTCGTGACTCGGCCCCAAACATACACAACAGTCGACAATTTCAGTAGATTGATCTGGACACCTTATTTGCCCAAATAAGGTGTACAATCGTTCAGGAGTAACGTTTGGCAGCTTAGCCTGGAAGTTGAAGTGGAAGAATATACCCTGTAAAGCATATACTGCTCCATATCTACCAGGCTTCACCAGCTCAAGCTTACTTTGATCTTTCTGGAAAAAAATACACAATAGGAATCAATGAATCATCCCATTTGCATGGGCGCAGTAACATCATGATTGAATCAAGAGAACTTAAAACTGAAACTAACCACACTATTATTGAAGTGAATTAGGCCGCTCTGTGCAAGGTCTCCAGCTATACGATCATATGACGAAGGCTTAGACATACGCGGCTTCTCCTCCTCAAGGGGATCATCTTGAACAAGACGACTATGCTTTTGGTGTTCGGAAACATCTTCAGGATGATCATCTTCAAGCTTCTTCTCTAGGGCATCTTTATCGTCAAGCTCCTTGTTTAGGGCATCGTCGCCTTCAACCTTACTTTCGGAATTTTCAACCATTGTACTTAAAAATTATAAACCCATAATCATTAAAAGCAGATAGCATTGTCATGCATACAAAAACAATGCCACGAAAAAGTTTGTTATATAACAATCGCTGGAAATTTTACGTACTAATAACCAAGACCATTTAATAATAAAAAAAAAGAGCCCTAAGAAAGGTGAATAAAATACAAAAGGTATACTGTAAACTTAAACTGCGGAAGTGTACCTTAATTCACATGAGGTATCTGACATGAGTGGGTAATGGATCTTCAAACCCTTTATTGTTCTTTAGATATTCAACTGATGATCTGATGTCAAAGTGAACAGGAGACCATAACCCTAAACCCTAATAATATTTATAGGGTGTCTCATTTCCTATTAAGCCCATCATACAATAAGAGATAACAAACCGGGTTT
>CAAKMY010028804.1:0-21558 GCA_901111285.1 Corrigiola litoralis | reverse complement strand
AACACTAGAAATGGTTGAACTTGAGAGTGATGGTGATGTTGAGGAAATGTGGAAGCTGTTTTTATTTGACAGTGAAATCTACATTGATGTTAAGAATAGCTCCTCTCCTCGCATGGCAGTGATAATTGCTAGAGATTACTTGGAAGAGGAAGAAAGATGTAGAGTAGAGGCTGAGAGGGAATTAGAGGAGATAAGGAGGAGGGAATTAGATGAGTTAAGGAGGAAGGAAGAAGAAGAGCTAAGGAAGAGGGAGGAAGAAGAGGAGCTAAGGAGGAGGGAAGAAGAGGAGCTAAGGAGGAGGGAAGAAGATGAAATTTTAAGGCAAGAAATGGAGAGGGAGGAGGCTTTAAGGAGGCAGCAGCAACATGGGGGTAGTAAAGGCTCTGATGTACTTGTGTTTCTTGACCCCATACACACTGAAGTACCAGTCCACATTATTGATCCCGAGGTTGAAGGAGGGGAAACCATCGAGTATGTTAGGGTAGTTAGAAACATTGAAGATGGCATTGATGATAGGGATAAGGGGGCAGAAAACAGTGACAGTCAAAAGGGAGCTAAGTCAAGGAGAGGGAGAAAGATGACAACTAGGAAAAGAACCACCTCCATAAAGAAACCTTCCAAAACTGGCAGAAAGAAAGCTACCAAAACTGCCCCTGTCATTGATGATATGGAAACTCCAGTGTCACAAGAATATGGGATGGACTCACCCCCACCATTTGCCACCCAAAATACACAGCCTACCCCATCTGCTGAGCCCCATCATACTGAAGCACCATTTTTTTCCCTCTACTGAAAATCATCAACCTAAAACACCACTCACACCAACTGCCGAGGCAAATCAAACTCAAACACCATTCAATCCATCTACTGAGCACCCCCAAACTGAAACACCACTCACACCAACTACTCCCCATCAAGCTGATGAGTTTAGTGAGCAAATAAGGAGAAAGAAAATGGCAAAGACTACTGCAAAAAGAAAGGGTGTGTTTGTCCCTCATAAACATGATCAAGCAAGACAAGAGAGAAATGGTGATGACAGTACATAAAGACCAAAGAGGAAGTCAGCTGTGAATGGTGGTGAGAATGTGGAAACTGATAATGATGATAATGATGATAGTTATGAGTCAGAGGAAGATCAAGACTTTCTAGTTGAATCTGATCTTGAGGACAGTGATGATGAAAGCAGTGAATTGGTGTCATTTGATGCTAGTGATATGGATGTAGAATATGATCCAAATGTGCACCCTAGGACTCTCCCTTGTGATGACTCTGATGAGGAAGAAGGCAGCTACATGGACAAGGTGTATAAGAATGGAGAAGTATTCATTTACTCTGGGTTTGGTTCTATTCAATTGACTCCTTGGCTCATTTTCTTGGATAAAGTTCACTTCTTGGCTATGTTGAGAGATTACTGTGTGCAACTGGGTTTTGGTCTGGTTGTAGTGAAGTCTGATGCTAAGAGGTACACTGCAGTGTGTTTGGATGCAGACTGTAGCTGGAGGATTCATGCTAGCATCCTTGCTGATGGTGTTAGTTGGGCTATCAAAACCATTCAGGATACTCACAATTGTGAGAGACTTGAGAGAAATCCAATGACTAATGTTGATTGGGCCAAGGAGAAGCTGATGGATGAAATTAGGGCTTGTCCTGATATGCCAATTAAGAGTTTATGTGAGCTTCTGTTCAAAGGCTACAAGGTGAAAATGCCAACACCAACCATGTACAAGGTAAGGCAGAGAGCAGTTTCTGAAATTGAGGGAGCTCATGATGAATCTTATGCTGTTCTCCCTGCCTATGTTGAGGAGGTTAAACAAACAAATGCTGGGGCTTTTGCTTTGATAAGTTGGCTGCAAAGAGGTCCTGAGATGCTACCACAGTTCAAGAAAATTTTCATAAGCTCTGAAGCTCAATACAAGGGTTTCATTCATGGCTACAGACCCCTTATAGGGGTGGATGGAACTTGGCTAAAGGGTTCATTCAATGGAGTGCTCTTGTCAGCAGTTGCTTTAGATGGAAATCAAGAGTTATTTCCAATAGCTTGTGCAATTGTAGAGAATGAATCAAATGAAAGTTGGTTGTACTTCTTCAACAGTTTGAGGCTAGTGATAAATAGTGAGACAAACTTTGAGCATTGGACATTCATGAGTGATAGAATGAGGGGGGTGGAAAATGCTGTTGCTGCTGTATTTCCAAAGGCAAGCAGGAGGATCTGTGTCAGGCACCTTTATATGAACTTCAAGGTAATTACATAACATGTTGTTTGTATAACATGTCAATTTGTTGTTTATGGTAGTTAATGTTTGTTGTTTATATAACCTATTGTGTTGCAATATGTAAGCTAAGTGTTAATTGTACTGATTGGTTTCAGAATAAGTTTGGAGGGCCATACTTTGAAGCTTATTTCTGGAAGGCAGCTGATGCATACTCTTTCTATTCATTCAACAAGGCAATGGATAAAATCATGGAGCTAAGTGTTGATGCATATAACTACCTTGATGCAATAGACAAAAAGTTGTGAGCTAGACACACTTTTGATCCTGAAGTTTGTAGTCCAGACAACACCAACAATTTTACTGAGTCCTTCAATGCAACTCTTGGCCTGGACAGGGTGAAGCCTGTTCTCACCCTCTTAGAAGGTATGATTCTGTAGCTCCTAGAAGTCCTTCCATTTCTTATGTTGTATTTTTGTTTGTGGGGATGTATGATCATTTGAGGATCTGAAAATGTAGGTGTAAGGAGAAGCTGCATGATCAGAATAGCTAAGAGGCAAGGACAATGTTCTGATTGGGTCAATGAAGAGGTTACTCCTTATGCCAAGAATCAGTTAAGGCTTAGAAATGATGAGTCCAGGTTTTGTCAAATCTTCCCCAGCAGCTCAATGCAATTTGAAGTCAAAGAAAACACTTTTGCTTTCCCTGTCAACCTCCAAGAGAGGACCTGCCTTTGTGGTGTTTGGCAAATAAGTAGGATTCCATGCAAGCATGATGTAAGGGTGATTCTGCATCAGAGATATAACCTGAACAGGTTCTGCAGCCCCTTCTATTCCCTTCAGACATACAAGAAGACATATGAGAAGAGCATATCTCCTTTGGCAGATCAAAAACAGTGGCAACCCAGAGATGTTCCTACTCTAGCACCACCTGATGTGAAAAGAACCCCTCGCAGGCCTCCTAGGAACAGGAAAAGGCAACCAGGAGAAAAGCCTAAGGGGAAAAGGTCCACCACAGTAAAGTGTAGCAAATGTGGTCAATTAGGCCATAACAAGAGGGCATGTATGCGTGGTCAAACTACTAAGGAAAAGAAGAGGAAGAGGGTAGCAGTTGCTGATGCTGGTGCAGGATCCAGTTCACAACCCAGAAAAAAAGAGTAAAAAAACCACCAAGAAGTGAACTTTTGTCATTTCATTTTGTGGTTAGTTTTGTCATGTTGAATGAAAACAGTGTCATTCATTTTTGCTTATCAGATTAGCTGGAATCTGATATTATGTCAATTGAAGTACACTCATGTGATGTACTTTTGTAATTTCCCAAACTGGAATTTGTACTGAATTATTGTTTGAATGGGAATAGTACTGCAAAAATTGGCAAATGCAAACTCTGATTCATTTCCATTTCTTCCATTTGAATACAATGCAAAATACAACATCAACTTCAACCCACTCTAATAGGCTAAACTTTAATGCATATTACAATGAACAAAATAAACATTAAAAATCCTAAAACCCTAACTCCCCACGACACATGGATGGCAATCTCTTCAACTTTCCTCTGAATTTCGTTGTTGACCATAACAACTTGCTGACCCCTTTCATATGGCACAACCCCATTACTACCATACATGCCTCTTAACTGATTGTACATATCATCAGTCAAAAATGGGACAGACCACATGTACCACATTCATTACATTTGTAATATAATCTGTTAGGGTTGTCTTTTGATTCAGAAATCTTCAGATCCATCCTCTTTCTGCACTTGCATCTCTTAGTTTCATACTTCACACTTCGTGACAGCTCTTGAATGAAGGTGTTGAAAGATTGGCAAGACGATGAAGAAGAAGCCATGGCTGCTTTATGTGAAAGAAACAGAGATTGAGAGAGAGAGAGACAGAGAAGAGAGGGAGAGATGAGAATGAGAGATAACAAGGTGGGGGGGCACTTTATAAATTTGTTTGGTATGCTAATCAAATCTGTTTGGTATGCTAATTAAATCCCGCGTAAATGCTAATGAAGGTAGGATGCTCAACCCCTAACGTCGTCTGTCTTATGTTAGAAAAAACTCAAAAAAACCGACCTCAGGGATACCATGGATAAACCTGAAACGTGGGGAATACCACTAGGAAAACGCCAAACCTCAAGGGTACCTCAGATAATTTCCCTATATTATTTCATAACATGATATACATATTCTTTGAGTGGACCCACCTCCATGTCTTTCTAACTTCTCTCACCAATCTCAACACCCAATTCAGTCATTATTTCATTCATACACCCATTGATCAGTCATACCATATATGATTTTCCTCCTAACTCCTACTCACTCGTACACGAATTCCACACTACAAACTCTGTCTCTTCTGTGTCCCCTCTGTCACTCCTTTCCCTCCCCCCACTCCTCTCCCTATTTTATTCCCCTAATAATCCCTGTCTCTCTTATAAGCAGGAGATTCTGTCCAAATGGGATCATGTCTTTCCTCCTCCTCATCATCATCATCGTCCCATAAAAATCCACCCTCTGCAAAAGTCCAGATGTCGCTTCATAACTCGTCCATCCCATCCACACCCATCAAAGATAAACCATTGACCAATCATGTTGACCCTCCGATCATTCCTCTTTCTTCCAAGGCTAGAGTTTCACCTTTGAATTCTATGTCCAGTTATCGTAGCTATGGTACACTCCTTTTACTCCTATCAATCCTTTCTTTTATGCGGCTTTTTGTTGTTTGATCATTTTAGAGCGCACAAAGTCGCATATAAAAATTTGACTTCCAAGTTTTAGTCAAGAGCCGATATTTCTAATCATTGAAGCATCTTTTCATCTTTTGTTTTTAAGAGTCCTTTTGTTGTTATCATTTTTCGTATTTTAAGAGAGTGCACAAAGTCGCATATAAAAATTTTACTTCCAAGTTTTAATGAAGAGGCCATACTTTTAACTACTTAAGCATCTCTACGTTTGTTTTTTGGTTGTTGATCTTTTTTTCGTCTTATAAGAGAGTACATAAAGTCGCATACAAAAATTGGAATTTTAAGTTTTAGTTAAGAGGCCATACTTTAAACTAAGCATTTCTTCATTCTTATTAGTTGATGGTTAGATGTGGGCGTGATTATGGAATGATTACGACCTTTTTATATCTTTTTGTTAATGAGTGATTTTTTTTACACCTTTTAGAGCTACAAAATTTGATCACGGTTCATGCTTTTTGGCTTCAACTGTTTGACCAACAACATATATTACTTTTTCTGTTCTTTATGATTATGTATGTATGGACTGTGGAGGAGTAGTACCTTAATAAACATTTTTGATGAATAGTGGATGTCTGGATATATTGTTTGTACGTGTTTGATGAGTTTTAGACATTGTGCTTAGGTAAAGGTACATTGGAAAACGTTAAATTAGTAGGGGACTTGTTAAATTTGATCAACCCAATAAGATTTTAGTAGTCATAGCAATTTGTCCTTGGACCAGCTTCAGGGTAGTCATCAACCAATGAATTTTTAGCAAATGGATGTTAGAATACAGTTGTTGGGATATTGTACCCACGACATATGCATTTCTAGCCTTGGTACTTCCCTTTTGACCGAAAAAACAAAAAAATGTACTCCCTCCGTTTTTACCAATTCTTTACACTTTTCAAAATATATGAGGGGGAATTTGAAATGTGTAAAGAATTGGTGAAAATGGAGGGAGTACATGTATCGGACATGGGTACATGTCTAGAAGTGGAACTCAGCTACTTGGTGAAACATTTAGGTATTATTGGCATAGATCAAATTGTTGAACATTCTAATCCATGTCGAAGTTATTTGTATTCAATTTGGATAATAAAGATTGCACAAAAGAGTTTAGCATATGCTTATTGTAATTGGGTACCGAATCCAATGTTCAGCTCAAATGTGGCTGCTGATAAATTTGGAACTTTATAGTAGTAGGTAACTTATAGACATTCTTGTGATTCTTGTGTTTTCATTTGAAGACAAATGATTGGTTAAGACCATCCTTTCATATGGGGGGGACCAGTGTGGTTGACTATGTATAGTTTTAGTTTTAGCTATGATCACCATATGGTTGATACACAAATTTGTTAAAAATGGAAGAAATAAGTAAATGAGGAGGTTACAGAAAAGGGACTGACGGAACAGGTTAACTTTAAGGTTGCTGCTACTAGGTTATCAAGTTTTTTAGCTGACATTTTACAACTGACTTTTCTGATTGTTTCTGTAATTGAGTTCCATGTTTCATTGGGTATCATTCACATGTCAATATGTTTCTCTTGTAAATGTGACTCATGGTTATTTTCTCTTCCATTGACAGGCAGTAGAGATGAAATGTTTTATGATACACAAGGTTGGCTGGAATCTGATTGTGAAGATGATTTTTATAGCGTCAATGGAGGTAAGAGTTTGCATGAGTTTTGTAAGGATGCCGCATTTCTGATCTGTATGTTGTCAAATGAACTTGCTTTCATCTCATTCTAAAATCTTTTTGTTGTAGCTACCAGTTGCATTGGCTTGTTGTTTATCTAGATCTACTCATCTGCTTTTACATATATGCTTGTTGCTTTCTGTATGTATTGCTCCACTGCAGAAATCTGGTAGCTTCTCAGTCCGCTAAAGTGTTTTTGAAACTTAAAATTGGTTCGTACTTCATAGTATTGGCATATACAATGATTCAAGGCATCGGTCTGATTGACCTGCACTTTCATAGTGCACCTGTATTCTCAATTAGATTATTGTCATATGGTTTACCTCAGGTTTGTAATATTACCTGTTCTTGGATATATGCAGATTTTACTCCTTCTCGTGGCAATACTCCTGTCCATCATGCGGTTGGAACACCTCGATTTCATAGAACCTTTTCCCCTCAAGTCAATAGGGCTATTTTTGAAGGACGGCCATCCCTAAGTGGTAATCATGACGTTAATGATCTTGCAAGCTCTCCATTGTTTATTTGTCAATATTAGAATGTGCATAAATTTTTCATTTTTGTTTACAACTTTAAAAGTTATCGCATATTCTATCTTCTTCAGTAGCACCTCGTAGTAATGTAGTATAAGTAAAAGATAACTTCTCTTTTTTTACACGATATCTCAAATATCAAATGTTGAATGTGAATTTGGAGCTGAGGAGTTCTTTTATTGCAGCATCAAACCGATCCAGAGGCAGTGCATCAGTGCGTCGGAGCTTTTCCTCAACTCTTCAACCTTCAGGAACTGAAGGATTAGTTGGCAGTAATTCAGATTCATCCTCGAATACTAGGAGAAAGAAACTTGTTGATCTTTTCCGAGAAAGCATGAGAGAGCGCGGTGGTATAGGCCTAGCTTTTGCTGGCTATGAGACTGACGCCAGCCCAAAGACAGAGACAAGTCCAAACTTCCATGGTTTACCACCAAAACCACCGAAAGGAACCTCACCTTTATCACGCACAAAATCGGTGTCTAGCAATGACAAAAGAACCTCTGCTGATGAGATTGTTTTTGAAAGAGAGAAATCACTGAAATTCACCAACCGCTGCTTCCCAAGATTTGTATCGATCCGCAGCTTTCATGATAATAAGAAGGCATCTAGTCCTGCCATGTCTGTAAATGACTTCAAAAGCCAGAAGAGTGGTAGGTCTTTGGAGTTGTGAGTCTCGACTCTGGAGTCAGCTTCTCTCTATATTTCGCCGGGTGTAGGATGATTGCATTTCTTCTGCAATTTTCAGAGATCATAGTGCGATGTACAAAGCCAAATGGATTATACATAATATACCCAAGACATTGATAATTTTGGACCTCATACTTTCTTTTTTTTCTGTCTGCTTATGTGCATAGGCACGTTGTAAAAAGTGATGAGTGGATGTAATGGTGTTTCGTAGATGTTCTGGAAATAACTAAAGGATAAAGCTACCGGAGGAGTTCCTTGAATTGCATTGTTAGGCTCGTGCAGTAGTACTTACAAATCAAAGTTTTGCACACGTTTATCTCTAGTTTTAAATTTCGTACGTAAACATAGTTCCTTCCTTGGATTTATCTCTCGTTATTACTACCTTCCCTCACTAGTCGTCAATAGACCTGCACAACAGGACGGGTCTCGAGAGGGCCCAATCAAAACGTGCTGGGACGGGGCAGGTCTCTAGGACAACTTGTGGGTTGTGGGTCTAAACTTTTGTCATGTTAATTTCTCTTTTTGCCATAACACGTTTGGCATTTAACATATTATGACCCTTTTTGACCTATTGATGTTAAGACCCGCAATTACACATTGCACATTGTGATCTGCTTTAAGCGAGGCCGGTCACTAGCCATTAGAGGACCCGTATCATTGAACAGGTGAAGTCGTCACTCTAGTCCTCTTCATAGAATCTCAATCATTAGAAAAACTATGTCATCCTTTGAAATCATTATATGTACCCCAACTTTCATTACCCTCGTTTCCCTAGCTCACCTACCACCTTTTCACCTTATTTAACTGGTGTTTTTATTTAATATTAGAGAAATAATTGATGCACTTGTGGTGAAAGGGGATATGAGGATTCGGCGATTAACCAGGACAACCCCAAATCAAAGTCACAATAGTTTTTGATTTTTTTTTTTAAATAAAAGCCTCGAAGGGTTTAAAGTCACAATAATTGAACTAATATTGCTCCTCATACCTTATCATACTTGTTTCTTTTTCTAATTTTAAACCTCCCCAAATCACCTTTCCTTTTTGGCATTATTATCACTGCATTACGTGTAATATCATCACAACCCTCATAGATGACCTTCACTGATTTTTTTTATTTTTATTTGCATCCCAGGACTGATGACACCCTTTTTGATCTATGAGAATTGTTTTATATAAAAATTATTAGAGTCGATATAATAGACTTTTTAATGATTTTAGACCGATTAAAAGATATATTTGTCCCTTTCAGTCGATCTGGAGTAACTTTTTCTTTTAACGTTAATGCTTTAATTAAATGCTGATAAGTAAAGAAAATAATGATTTATGTGGGAAGCTACAAGCCACCAAATATTCTAGATGAGAACTCAACTAAAGGTCTAATGTTTAGCAAGAATGCACACCATTAACCAGTAGCATCTCTATCAAGTGAACATCAAGCTGTCCTATCAGACAGTTGAGTACGTAGTACCATACAATCGTCTCGATCAAAGCTTTGATTGTTGATCGCGTGGCAAATACTATGTGATCCAGTTTCTTGAGCAACATTACTCAAAATTTTATAATCGCATCCCGGCATGCTTACAGGACATGAGTAAACAAAAAAAGGTTCCTAAAGTTGCTCGTTACTGTAGATTGAAAAACTTTATCATGGCATTGTAAACAATATCCTTGGCACCTAACCCCATGATGAAGTCAGCATGAGCGTAATCTTTGATGAATTGAATTTGAAGCTTGTCTCCGTCATGGAACTTTAAGCAGTCCAACAAGGTCCCAACATCTTGAGCGTCTGAAAGGGCATCTTTGCCCCCGTAGCTAAGGAAGATAGGAAGGTCATGAGGTATGTTAGAGAGGTTATAGATTGGTGGCTTTGCATCTCCATATCGTTGTAAATTGTAGTCCGCTCTACCGTAGTTGAACTTTGCGAGCACCCCACTCCGTGTAACTGCAAATTTAGTAGCTTTGTAATCAGCTTATCAGAATCGATCTAGATCTAGCAATCTAGCATCACTGCATCAGTAGTACTATTAGTTCCCAAAGGACACTACTACAATAGCATGAGACGTAAGGAACAAGAAATTACTACGGTTGTGTTCATGTAAGAAGACCAATTCAATTAAAAGTCTAAGCTAATGGTTGAGACTTAATCAAAAAATACATTCATAAGACGCCTCCTCACGCGATACCTATGTAACGTCGAGCGTGGCTGAGCACAGGAGTGCACAACATGCCCCTCATACCTCGTGCTGAAGTTCTTATTTGTGTAGCATGGAGAGTATTAGTAAGAAACAAATCTAAACTTTTTTTAAAAAATAGAAACACATCTAAAATATTAAAGATTATGCGCTGAGCTTTCATAAGTAACTACGTAAATTGCTCTACCATTTAACTAGCAGTCTATCATGGGAGTAGGAAATGTGTGATCGCATTAACTTACTCTGAGCCAAATGCACCATGTTCTTAGTCGATGTGGATTGAGGCTCATTTTGCAGAAATAAGTCGACAGTGGAGGCGTTAAGGCAACAGTTCTTGCCTGTTGCACAATAAGAATAGGTGAAATGATATTAAATAACAGTCTAAAATGTACATTTCAGATTTTAGTTGCTATTGACTATACCAGTAATGGCAGTTAACATGTCATAGCAATCGACACCAGGTAGGTCGCATAATCTCTTCATAAAATCAGCCACGGCTTTCCTGCAAGGTAGGAAAGCGGAGGTTTTTAAAACAAAGAGGCAATTTACTGATTTGCACTAATTTGAAGCGGTACATTAAACGTTTATCATGAATGTAGTTGTTTACCCTTTTGGATTGAACTCTGCCAGGCCAAGTATCCTCGTTATCTGTTGAACCAAATTATGGAAAAGAGTTTAATATAATTTGATTATGATATGTGGACCACTATTAACAAAAGTAAAAATTAGTTAATACTTTTTTTGTCTCATTAATTTCTTTATATTTGTTTGTTGTTTTATGTAGACACTATTTTGACCATCAACAATATAATTAAAAACTTAGAAAAGTATGATCATAGAAAAGTTCTTTTACATACGAATGTAGTCATCATATATTTATAATTTTTTCAACTTTATAATTTATTCAAATTTATATTCGAATAATTAAAGGGCAACGTATAACATCGACAAAGATAAAAGCCAAATGTATACAAATCAAGGGATGGAGGTATTAGTACATAACTAAAACATACCTCTCCAACAAAGGCCCTTGCAGCAACAGCACCAAGTGGAGTGCTCATGTGGCTCAAATATGCCACCGGGCTAAGAAAAGCTGCTGATTTTAACTGGTCCACTAGCCTGCCTTCTGAAAAGGATGCTAGTGCTATCAAAGTTCCCTGTAGTATAGACGAATGTCTTAAAGCCTTACAATTTTACAAAATTGGTTTTTTCTTGCAAAATAATCATAGTCTTTACACATCTTGGCCCGTAATAAGGAATGTGAAATAGTTTCTCTTTGCATAAGAAGCTTGTTTTTAAGGATGTAGTATTCCATCATTAATTTCGAGAGGCTAATTTGATCCTGGTGAGATAGCAAGCAGAGAGTCCAATGGAATTCAATAGCAGGTCAACTGGTAGATCCCCTAATTAGGTCCATTATTATATAGTCTTAGTTTGAACTCTTCTTTATTTCCTGACTTGCTAAAGGCTAGACAAAGATATATCACATAATTACATAAAGTTCTTCTCTAAGATCAATCGAAAAAAAATACGATATGTTATGATGAGTGACTTACGACGTTGCTTTGAAGTTACAATAAGAGATATTCAGACATTGGATGGTTATAAATTGGGTTTGATCGTATTGAAACTTTCCACGACACATGCAAAGTATTCCGCGACTTGTGGACCAAACCGTAGCTTTCATTGTTGGAGACTTGTGCAAGAGATCCACAACTTCTTACAACACACATAGTGATGATTGATTCACTAATCATAACGATGTAGCTATCACATTAATAGTTAACCACATTAAATTATTGTTGATTTATTGTTTTTCTTGGACTATCTCACTCATTTCTTAAATAAAAGTAAACTAAATTAGCTTTACGGGTAAGCGTATCTAGTGTTGGATATAAAATGCCACCTATGGTCCAACTTAGTATCATATTGTTCGCTTTAGCCAAGATCGCACGAATTTGTTATTTTGATTTGGGACACTTTCTAAAAATCTTCACATTAATTGGAGTAGGATACCACTTAATAAAAGATGTTTTCTATTCTTCTAATGTGGGACTTGGGTTTGGATCCCAACAATCCTTCCAATTATTTACTCTTCCTTTTTTTTTTTTTTATTTATCTCAAAGAGTATCTATATTGTTTTGTTTTCATACATTTCCTTCTGATGTTGCCTTACTCAATTGTTCTATTGTACAAAGGGCTAGAGAAACTGTTAGTGAAATAGGTGAAGAAAATATCTTATCGGTTTTTTACATGTTGAAATCGAACATATCTCATTATATGATAAAAACCAAAAGATATTTCAATTATTACAAGTATTGTACCTCTCCTAATTAAGAGTTTGTATATTCGATTCTTATCCAAAAAATGATATACGTTGCTTCTATCCAAAAAATAATACTACTCCATAAAACTTAGCACATGGCATGGTGGGCAGCAGGTGATATAAAAGCATGGGAGCTAGGATCATCTTACCAAGGAATGTCCGATGTAGTGGATCTTCTGCCCTGTATGCGTGTGTACAAAGTTGAAGGCTGCCGGCAAATCATACTCTACCAATTCATCCCACGACCAATTCCAGTATGCCTGTCCATGATATAATAATAAATCAACCATAGAAACATAATAGCATAACAGGTGTCTAGGCGGAAGTTTCGAAATATTTAATTACCGGGTTACTTGGGTCAAGTTTGGTGTGTTTACGGCTAAATCTCGTACCTCTAGTGTTGGCAATCCAAACATCAAATCCATTATCAGCTAAATTGAAGGGTAAGTTCTGATCTGGCTGATTCAGAAACCATGTCGTGCCGTCCTGCAACCCACTCAAAACATCATCATTTATGTCTCATGATTACAGATCCTAATACCCCTATTTGGATTATAAAGTCATTATTTAGATTGTTTCAAAAATAAGAAAGGTCATTGTTTAATATGGATCACTGCGCATTAGCAAGGACACAATTTGTGCCTAATCAACGTATCAAAGGTTAACAAAGAGACAGGCAAATCAAGTCAATAGTTCCGGATCTCCTTTAATCTCCTTTTTAAAGAAAAAAATATTGAATTTGAGTAAAATCATCAATGGAGTCCTTTCTATGTCAATAAAGATTATTTATCTCATTATGCGTCTCATCTCAAATCATGTGCATTGTGAGTAGTCAAACTATTTATCTCACACTGTGACTAGTCAATCTATTTATCTCACAAAATCACATCAGATAAACAAGGGGATGATAATATAGAGTATGAGACATGAAATGATATATTTTGAAACATGTAAGCAATTTATTTTGTTTCAATGGTTAGATCTCATTGAAGAAAAAAAAAACGATCCAGGTATCTTATAATTGAAATGCTAAGGAAAAAAGGACAACATTTTGATACCGAAATAGTGAGTTAACTATGTAATAAGTATCTGAACTTTCCAATTTTTTTAGTTTAAGGATCTGTACTTTGGTAGTTTTGGTTTAAGGATCTCAATGTATTTTTTAGACCATCATACCCTTCATCATGAAATAACTTTTGTAACTGTATGAAGAAAATTTATGTTGAATTTATTTTCAAACGTATCCTTATTTTAACCTCTTACATTTAAAAAATATTTTTATTTCATAAACTTCTTGGATAAACGGGCTATGTTTGCCAATCATAATAGTGTGCTTAAACGGGCTATGTTTGCCAATCATAATAAAAAGTTGAATAAAAATTATTATTAAAGGAAAATGTTCATTGAAATTGAAATTAAAATTTACTTTAGAAGGATATTCTCTTTTTGATATCAATTTGGAGACTTTCCTAAAATTATGTAAAAAAGATCATATGAATGACAAAAGGTGAAATAATTTAGTGATAAGCGAGAAACTTAAATCAGTATTAATATCAAATAAATCAAGTTCTATTAATTGTGTGTGTATAAAGAATTCATCAAAATATCAAAAACATTACTTAAATTAATCCATCCAAATATTTTGTTTTAAAACTTGATTTCACATGATATTATGTGAAGTATGTCATCTTATTATTTATATTTAATTTTCAATTTCATTCGAATTATGCCTTTAATAATAATTTTCATTTTTTAACAACTCTTTATTATTATGATTGGCAATTATTGGCGATACTTGCGAAGTTTAATGAAATAATTTTTTTCTTTTAAATTTAAAAGTTTAATAAAAGAATACATTTGAAAATAAATTTAAGATAAACTTTTCCATACATTTATATAACACATACTTGGTGATGGAGGGCATTTTGGTCTAAGAAATACCTTGAGGTCCTTAAACCAAAGCTCTCAAAGTATAGATCCTTAAACCAAAAAAATAGCAAAGTTCAGATCCTTTTTACATTGTTAATTCCCGAAATAGTAGATGAATATAATTGTAGAATTTTTTTGAAAAACCTAAAATAAGTACATAATCCCCATATAATAAGTGATGAAAGTTCTTCACATCTCTTATATAAAGTTAAATGACATACAAAACCAAAAAGAACCTATTCAATGATTTATCTTCTTTCAATTTTACGGCGATCGGAAGAAAAATTTCCCATAAAACAATTTAAAATAGAATAGAAAAAAGAAATTTTAAATAATTAGAGTTGCGCTTTTAACTCGGGAAACATGTCACTGTCTATGTCACTCTCTCCAATGTAGGAGGTGATACCTTCGCTGGGCAAATTTTATAGTAGGAAGAAGAGAGCTAGTGTCTAAAACAAAACATATGAAAGCAGATAGCACATTCTAAACGCCGCTATCTATCGTATGGACGGCATACGGAATGGTCAGATAGGCTATGATGTGTTGGATACTTGGATGTCCCTCATCACTTCTGCTGCCCGAAAGAACGAGTAGGACACAGTTCCTTCGGTTCACTGTGATCTTTTCGACTGTCCAATACTCCTATATGTATTGACGGCAGCGGTAAGGTTTGGGCACTTCTAAATGTTGTCTTCTTCCGAAATTCTAAATTTAAAGTCTCTTCGGAAGCACCTGATCAACTTGGAGCTATACATAATACATGTATAGAAGATTAAAAAGTTGAACTGTTGTTGACATTGACCATAGTTCATAGATGACTATAGTTATCTTTTGTACGAGACTTGTGAGCTAAAATGGATGAAAATTAATGTTACTTGCAAAACACTAGCTAGAAACACTTGTGTAGTTTATTGTTCTGCATTTGGCATTTTGGCCTATACAGTAATATGGCATTAACCTTAGAAAAAGCATTTGAAAATGTGAATTTTTGGTAATATATCTACATCAATAGACTACATTGCGCTTTAGTATTTTAGAACACCATATCATATTCACTAATAAAACAACAATATTAATTAGTATTTCACAACTCAGTTTACCATTGGTATTTATACGTTACGGGTACGTTTCATTTGATATATATTTCTAGTTTTTACATAAGTTTCTCTAACATTCTCGACATGTCTATTTTCTAACTTGTATCATATGTTCGGTACTATGTGGAGTAAACATCATCAATAGTTAGGAGCTCAACTTGCTTACAATTGTGGGTTATCCTAAATTTATATCACCCTATATCACTTCCGCTCGCAACTTATATAAGATTGTCCAAGGCTCAAATTCTCATATCCCCTGTCATCCACATTAGCAGCTCCAATGTCCCAAAACATATATTTCTATCAAATTTTCAATTTTAATTCAAAATTATATAAATTGACCTATAGACAGAGCCACAGATGTTTCCTTTGCTGCTGGGAAGATGATGGCCCCAATTTCAGTTCGTTGGGCTCTACGGAATATTTTGCAGGTAGGACAGTTGTTTGATATGTGCAGGTTCGATAAGGTGGACATGGACCTTGTGCAGGAAGCCCATGATTTAGCAAAGGAATACGATGTTGATGGTTTTCCTAGTTTGGAGTTTTAATTTTGTGTTATTTTGTTTAAGCTTTGTCAAAAAAAAAAAAAAAAAAAAAAACTATAGAATGTACGAGGCAAAACTTATCAACAAAATATGGAAAAAGATCATTTCACGACCCTACCCATTAGTACGGGATTCATGATTAGCCTAGCATGCAGAAAAGCTGGACGAAAGAGTATCTGTGTGTAATCCTCAATCTTGTGTTCACACACAGATTTATTTCTATATCCGTTTGTTCTTCTTCATATCCGTAACTTCTACTTTTTTTTTTCATTTACTTCGTTCTCTATATTGAAAAAATACGATACTGAACTACTGAAGGGATTTAAGGACTGGTAGAAACTAGAAAACTTACCACTAGGACGCCATGTTGTATCAGAACAGGTTGCCTATTTTGCTTGGCACCCCCAAGACGACCTTCTGGTATCCTTTGCAAACTAAGTATATAACCATCTTCAGTTTTCACCTTAATTAATGACAAAAACGAACCAGCATTCAATAACATAATTAAATAAGACTTTAGTACTACCTAAATGAACCATACTACGTACTCCTTTAGACTTAGTCGTTACGTTTTCTTCTTAAACGTGATACTCCAAAAGGACTTTTGAATACTTCATCGCCTAAGTTAGTACTGCTGACATCCAATGAAAACTGTACAAGTTTTGATAGTTACCTCAACCTCTTCGCACTTGTAATCATATGGGATAACAGAAGCCGCGCATATGCCAACTTGTTGCGAGGGTACCAGGGAAGGGTCCAATAACCCAGCAAAACCACGACTAGAACCTACAACTCTTGGTAGGCGTTGCTCGATCAATATTATTGTTGTCAGAAGATATATGCTGAACAAGGCACCACTGCGACAAAGGCCGAGCGAAGCCATGGTTTCTAAATTAGTACGTGACCACTATCCACTATGTATGAGGGAACACGACAATAGTATAGGGGGACTCGGCTTCTTTATATAGAGGTAAGGTACTAGAGGCAGAGCAATGTGAAATGGACTTCAAATATCTCGTGCTGGTTTGGGCTTTTTAGAATTAACTGACTTGCTGAACTGCAGTCTATTGTGCTTTTTGACGCATTGAATTGACTCTCCTTCCACTAAAAAGATTAAAAGGTTTCGGTCCCTTTTAACATGGAACCCAGCAGTAGCAAACTAGCAACGACAAATATATTCATTATTATGTTCTTGCACAAATTTAGAAGGAAAAGAGCTCGCTCAAGTGATTAGAGTTTTTTTTGCTCAATTGTGAGATTGGGGGTTCAATTTTTATCAAAGACCTTTTTTAAAGGGAGAAACATACTTCATTATATAGAAACGATATAAACGTTTAGAACATTACAAAGATTAACTAAGAAAGAAAACAAACAGAGGTAGGTGATTACATAGTTCTTACCAAGACTAAAAAGCGACAAACACAGGTTACTATATCTTCAACAGAATTGTCAAAAAAAGACTCGGCAAGTTTCTTCATCGGATTAGTCCTTATGTTGTTCTTTGGTTGGAAGGGAAACAATGATCATAAGCTTCCTTGACAAAGGATGGAATCACATAGTGCATAGTTCAGGTGACATGTGACTCCAGACCCGTCTTTGCTAGGTTGTGAGCAATGGAGTTTGCTTCTCTATTTATGTGGCTGAAGATAACAATCCTTTCAGGTGCATTCAAAGTCTTGCAGATATCTTCAATAACAGATTTCATAGGATGATTGCTGAAGTCTATCGTCTCCTTCACTGCTTTGGCATCAGTTTCAATCTCCACAATCTTATATTTGAAATCAATAGCAACTTTGAGACCTTCTATGATCATAAGCAGCTCAACATCAGTGGAACTTTGCGCATTGAACTTGCAAGAGAAACCTAAAGCCCATATTCCCTTCATATTTCGGAAGACTCCTCCTCCACCAGGCTGAGAAGGTTCCTTCCCTGAAGCATCCACATTGAGTTTGATAAGCCTTGGCTGGGGTGGGTTCCATTGCATTTGTTTTTGCTGCTGCTGAAAAATATGATCATCAAGCTTGAAATTTTTTAGATTAAATGCAATGTCAACCAAGAATATGTTAAAAATAGATGTGTGATGAAACATGGTTTGTTCAAAAATTGCTTTGTTCCTTGCACACCAGATATGCCAGAAAGCACTCGCAAAAATTGAGCTCTAATATCCTTTGAGATTTAGATTAAAACACAACCACTCTTGTCAATTCATCAAGATTATAAAAACTTTGAAAATCAAAAGCTGTGAAATGATCATGAATTTTACCCCATAAAACCATAGTTGTTAGACTATCTCTAAAAATATAAATGTGAGTTTCAGAGTGATGTAAGAAATGGGGACATTGGATTGGAAAACTGATCAATCCTAGAAGCAAGAAAGCTACCAGCTGGTAGAATTTTGTGAAAACAATTCCAAAGAAGGAACTTGTGTTTGATATTAGTATTTAGTTTCCAAAACTTTTTCCAGCAAACAAGATCATTTAAGTTGGCAGCAGGAGCAATCATTTTGTAAGTGGAACCTATTGAGAAGTCTCCATCATTAGTCATAGACCAGATAATCTCATCTTTCTCATTATGATTACTAGAAATAGGTGTAGCACGAATAAGGTCAAGAATGAGGTTGGGTATGATGGACTTCACTCTCTCGAAATTCCAGTTGCTATCCTTAATAATGTGAGAGACCCTTCAATGTTGGAAATTATTAGGGATAAAATCAATAAGCAAATAGAAGGGACACTTCCCAACCCAGTGATCAAACCAAAGGGAAGTATTCTGACAATTCCCAATTCTAGTAATGAGACCTTTAACCAAGATGTCCCTTCCTTTCAAGATATCTTTCCAAAGGGCAGAATGATGAGGAGTAGGAAGAGTACTCAAAAAATCTGTTTTGGAAAGATACCTAGCAGACAGGATGTGCACCCATAATTTGCTTGGATACTTAAGCATATTCCACCCTAGCTTTGCCATAAAACAAAGGTTCCAAAAATGTAAGTTTCAGAAGCCCAGACCACCCATTTTCTTAGGTAGTTAGGTGTCTGAATATGCCAAGCTATCCTAGCCAAATAATGGGAAGCACCAACCTTATTCCAAAGGAATCTCCTGCAATCCTTTTCAAGATCATTTAGGAGACCCTTAGGAAGTAAGGATGTCTGCATATGAGAGGGTAAGAGTGGAGAACAATTTTAATGAGAGTAGAACGACCAACCATGTTTATAAATTTAGCTTCCCAAGCCCCAAATCTATCTTTAGTCTTGGTCCAAATGTCAAGGTAGTCTTTTTTCGAAGTTTTTTAGCCTGGGATTTTGGAAGAGGTGACAAGAATATGTCTTAGCTTATGGTGCATCTTAGGTGGAAGAAAGAGCCTAGATTTAGTTTTATTAAGGAAAAGACCAGAAAGATTACCAAAGTCATCAAAAACTTTGATAATAGCCTCAATATTGACTAAATCTGCTCTACCAAACAAGAAAACATCATTTGCACAAAACAAGTGAGAGATAGAAAGGTCTTTAAAAATCTTTAAAAGAATGCAAGACTTACTAGCAACACTATTTTCAAACATCACAAAAAGTCATTCCAAGCAAAGGACAAAAATATAAGAAAAGAGAGGGTCTCCCTGCCTTATACCTGTGGTTGGCTTGAAAGATTGTGTAATTTCTCCATTCCACACACATAATGGAGATATTAGGACTAGTGATGCATTGCATAATGAGCATAGTAAGCTTAAGAGGGAATTTGAAGTAATTCAAAGTATCCCTAATAAAAACATCATTCTAAACTATCAAAAGCTTTTGAAAGATCAATTTTTAAAGATATAATTTTTTTTCCTTTTGTACATTCATGAAAAATATGAGCCATTTATTTCACAATGAGGATATTTTCATCAATATGTCTACCTGGGAAAAAGCTTGTATAAATCGGGTTGATCATGTTGAAAAGAAAAGGTTTTAAACGATTGACAATGATTTTAGTAATTATCTTGTAAATGGTACGGTATTGCACAAACCAATAGGCCTAAAATCCTTGACAAAGTGAGGCTCGTCCACTTTTGGGATCAACACAACATGAGAATTTGAAATTCCTTCAGTAAGAACACTATTAGTGAAATAGTTAGAGATAAAAGTAAACACAACTTGATTAACATGATTCAAGTACTTCTGAAAGAAAAAAGGCTGAATTCTATCTGATCCTGGACATTTCAGAGGAGCCATTTGGAATAAAGCCTCATTTACTTCCTTAATGGAGATTTCCATGTGAAGATCACATGCTAGAAAGTTGTTAGTGGCAAATGACTACTTAACACTCAATTTGCTAACATGATGAGTAGTAGTGAACAAGTTTGCAAAAAAAAAAAAAAACTCTCTAGCCATATTCTGAAGAACAATATTGTCATGACACGACAAACCATTATTATCTTTTAACATCAAGACTAGTTTTTGGACCCGGTGATTGTGACACCCCAATAAATTAGGTTTATTGGTGTCACTATTTTATTGGGCTTGCTTGTGTTTTAAAGGCTATTTCCTTAATTAAAGCACGTTTCTCACTTCTAAGTTATTTGACGTATTTAATTCCAAATGACTTCTCGTTAATTTGTTTTGAACTTTTAAAGCCTTAAAAGTTTATGTTGTATTTTATTCGATGTTTTACTAGATAAACGAGCTTTATTTTTCATCAGAATTTTATTTAGGCTTGTATTTCATGTTTTAAGCATCTTTGGGCTAGGAAAAAAACTAAATGGTCCAAATGACCCACTCTTCCCCTCCCATAACCGCCCAACTCGATCAAGAATGAAAAGAAAAAAAAAAAACTCTCCCTCTCCTTCACTCAAACAGGCGGTACATGCATACGTAAGTAAGGTTAGGTTTTCCTTTTTCACTTCCTCGTTCCTTAGCACTCCTTCTCCATTGTTAAGCCTTCAAAACCTTGGTAAGTATGATTTTCAAACCCTCCTAGTCTCCTTTAATGTTTTTTTAGAGAAGTCTAAACATTTTTAGTGTGGTTTTATCAAACTTGTTTGCTAAGAAACCCTTTATTATGCTTTTTCAATTATGCTTATGCCTAGTTTAATCATTGTATGTTGCTTGTGATGATTTTATGGGGCTGTTGGGCATGGATTTCGTGTACTATGCATAAGGGTTAGGGTTTTTAGGTTTTCTAGGGTTTTGCTTTGTGTTATGCGCTTAAGGCTTGGTTTTGTCGGGTTTTATGGCTGCTGGGTGGTTGTGTTGGTGTTGTATGGTGGTTTTGTTGGTGTCGGGTCAAGCGAGAGAGAGGGCAGAGGGCTGTTTGTTGTGCAAAGAAACACTTATGCGCGTGTTGTTGCTGTGCGATTTGTTATGTACAAGGAACTGTTCCTTGCCTTGTTCTTTGTGTTGTTTAGGAACTGTTCGATGCCTTGTTCCTAGTATTGTTTAGGAGCTGTTCTTTGGCATTGTGGATGCGTCGGGTTGTTTATGTTGGTTCGGGCTGATGTGTTGGGCTCGACCTCTTGGGCCGAGTTTGTGAGTTGTGTTGTTGTTGTTTTATCTTGTTATTTTTGTTATTATTATTATTATGTATTAATAATATTATTATACGTTTTTTTATTTTAAAATGTATTTATGTATTT
>CAAKMY010028782.1:0-14191 GCA_901111285.1 Corrigiola litoralis | reverse complement strand
GTTAAAAGAAACGTAACGTGAAGATCTTGTTCCATTTTGCAAAAGATTATGCAGATTTATTTCCATCATTAAGGATTTTTATTTTCGCTCATTTTAAAACACTGTCTTATTTAATTCGCTGACATGGTTGTTGATTTGGCATAGATTTGTTATGCTTTTGACATTTGGCATTGCCATGTGGCTTGCTCACAGGAATTGTTGCTTAGAGGTAGTTGTTTTAGTATATTATATAGATAGATAGATTGTACATAGAAGAGCGTTTTAAATTAGATATTAAAACTTTATATCAAAAATATGAGCTTTAATAAATAGAATCACTGATATATTTGATATTCGCACTTGTATTTTTTTTTAAAGTATACAAGTGAGAGTATTAAATATATCAGTGGTTCTATTTGTTAAAGCTACTTGTATTTATACCTAACACTATTAACAGTATGAATGTCTTATCCAATCTTTATTTTTATTCTAAAACTTATAAATACTTAACTCATAGTTTTAACAGTTACTAGAATCGTTTTTATTTATCGTCTCACCTAAAATAAGTAACTATAGAAGAAAAGTTAGCTCTTGTTTCCAACCTCATGTATTTGAAAATCATCATATACTGCACAATAGTTGGTTTCTTTTGTTTTTTATGTTGGCCATGTTCTTTACATTCTAATTTTATTTTTACGAATTTTTTTGAGTTTTTATGAACTTTTGAAATTAATATAAACTTTTTTGTTTATGTTACATTTATAATTTTTTCTGGGAGTATGGCAAACCACACTTTACTAGCTGCGTGGCATCACGTTATAGTAAATACAACACGATTGATATATCAAAAAACAAATACCACACAATTGAAATGGCAAAAATTAATAAAAAAAATGAGATAAGTTAAACATGACAGTCACATCCATTGTGCCAAAGATCTATAATAATGCGTCAATGATTGCAGTGTTTGTTTACCAAGGAAAACACAGCGTCACAGACTCACAGCCATACAGAAAATGAAAGAAGCCCGCAGTTATAATGGAGGACTGGTGATATCCACGTGGCCATTTACACCAAATAAAAATCAAGTGAGAGCTTTGGACGGAGTTAGGCTTAGGTGGAACAGGTGGCTTGTATATTCAGCTTTGAATATTTTGTATGTTAGAACTTAAGTTACGTTTCAGATATTCAATCAGATTATGTGGTCAATCAACACCTACTACTCTATGAACACCCCAAAAATCCACGCATTTTGACAATCAACTTTTAACCTGAAACCTGGCTGCATTTTACACGACTTAAATAGAATAACAATGACATTGTTATGGACTACTTTCACTACTTTGTACCTGTGGCCCTTTATCAGTTTGTCATAGCCAAATTTTTTTTTTTATTTTTGGTGACAAAAGTATAGCTGAATTATGCACATAAGATTATACAAGTAATTTAAGGTGTCTTATTTCAAAAACAAAAACAAAAAAAAAAGCAATTTAAGGTGTCGGGGAAGAAGGAAAGACCAAAAGCCATGGTGATAAGTCAATGGAGGATGCGTTTTGTTGAGGATTGACGGTATAAACTCAACTTTGTAATCACCCACGAAATATAAAAGCCTCTAGAAGTTTCAAGGTCTTAATTGTGTTCTGACAAGAGATAAAATGAAAGGTGCACTCCGTTCTTAATTTTTATTTTCTGGGTGCACCTTTTTTCATTAGTTAAGTATGCAGGTTGCTGGTTACCACATTCTGTTTAATTCTATTGAGTGATACCACCACAATCAAGAGTTCCATCATAGCTGATACTAACATTATGGTGTCAGGGACCCCTCAATCCCTTGAATTTGTGGAAAAGTCATCTTGATGATAGCGAACAATTTACTTCAACAATAAAGAGTACCTTTCAAGCAACCAGGCAAGTCAACCAGAAGTAGAAAAGACTCCTTCTGTCAATGCCAAAATAAGGACAGTTTTAGGTTTACAGAAGAGGGGAACATCTCTACTTCATTAAACACTATCAAGTTCAGAATCAAGTTCCTAATAGCAGCTTGAAACGCACAAAAGCCTCAGGCAGAACCGATATTTTCATCCTTGATAGTCTCGCGAAAGGCATATTCTCGCGCTCCGTTCTCATCGACAATTTTGATCACAAAGTTTGGAGGGGCCACAACTAGCCTGGACCTGATTTCCATGATGCACTTATCAACCAAGTCAACAGCCTCTTCAACTGACATGCCTTTATGGTAGTGTCTGTCCATCATGGAAAGGGAGAAATATGAACCATAGCCAAATGCTGCCTTGTCTACCTTGTGCAATGTTGCAATGTAGTCGATGAAATACAGTGAAGGTCCAGTTTCTTTATCATAGCCAGCCAAGAGAACATTCACCATGTATGGGCTCTGCAACAATTATAACCATCATAAGACGCGTTTTCAGATACTATGCTTAGTACAGATAATGTAAAACATCGGTGCCAATAGAAATATCAGAAAGTAAAGCAAAGAATAGTATCATGGGGGAAGAATGTGACTAGTTACAGAAAGTTTTGAGATAAGAAAAGAAATTTAAGAACAAACCACAAGATAAATTATCAGCATTCTGGCTGAAATTAAAGAATTCTGAGCTAGCTAAGCATTCTAAAGCATCAAGATAAAAATTAAATCAACCACAATCACAGGAAAATGCAAAAAGTTCCTGAGGGAGATAAGCATTCTGAAGCATCAAAGAAAAGATTGTATCAACAAGAATCACAGAAGTAATTCAGATTCCTTAAGACCAAATAAAATAGGATGTAGCAGACGTAAACAGCACCATGGAGAGCGAACTCGCCGAATAAAAAAAGAGTACAAGTGTACAACTGACATCTAACAGGTTTTTGTGACAATATCTGATTGGCTAAAAAGTTATATTCTAATCTAGTTTAATAAGAAAAATACAGAAAACTTCCAGAACAGTGCTGCGTGAACTTAAACAGAAGGGTCCTGTGGTAAGCATTCTGAACCATCAAGATATAACTGATCTAACAAAAATCACAGGACATTCAGATTCCCATATGCGTCAAGATATTAATAGCTCAAACAGAGCAAATTTGTTGGAGAACGAAGAGCATAACTAACAATGTCTTGTGATGACAACCAACTGGCTACAGAAAATTCTACAGGTTAAGCAAAATACAAAAAACTTCAACAACCAAGCACACAAAAAGCATGACTAAAAAGCAAATGAAAGCCATCAACAAAATAGTCGTCAAGCAACTCATACAGAAGAGGTACATGTACTCAGGAATATGTAGGAAGTTAATTGCCACCTGTCTGCATGAAATTTATCCCGGATAACTCCACACTGGACCTCAACAATATGGGGTGATTAAGGAAAGACATTCACAGAGAGTTGATTATAACAATCAATCCACTCCAGAAGGCCACATCACTAAGATTAAGGCATTTCAAGCACATGACACTGCTTCCCCTTAAGTCCTCAACTAAAAACCCATTTCATTTTCTCCTATACCACCTGAACAATAACAAATCAAACTGACAATGAACTCGTCCTCAATGATCATAAAAGAGCACTTTTTGCAAATAAATAGATCGAAATCAAAAGTCCTCAGATATGGTCCCAGTATTTACAGGAAAAAAAAATCTACATAAGAAAAGAAGATTTAGATAAATGAGCCATACAGTATGACTATGTTGATGTACTGCTCAAGTCATATATCACTATATCAGAAGACAATCAATCTTCAATAATGCTCCATAGTGCAGGAATGCTATATTACTATTCAATGATGTAAATCACTTTCGAAAATAGGTAGTAAAAATAGTTAACTAGAAAACTAACGGGTTTTTTGTTTAAGCTGATAAAAAAATAGAAACACCAAAAACTTATACAAACACCACCTAATTCTATACATGGAAAACTGACTCCCTACCCTAACCACCCCCCCCCCCCCCCCTCAAAAAAAAAAAAAAAAAACAAGCAAGAAGTGTTTTTCCATGCAATTATAAGACCTATACAAAATATATATATAAAAAGTTGTTCCTCACAAGCAACAAACGAAAATAAGGAATAAAAAACCTCATCTCGGCCTAAAATTATGATTATTTTAGAATCTCGTCCAATAATTGAAAACATTTAATGGGTTGTTCCTCCAGTAAAATGTTTTTCCAAGTTTTCTACAACTTTTCTACCATCAAAGAATAAAAAAAGGATGTAATCAAAATAATAGAAAGAAAAATTCTTGTCATAGGATAGTTCAGTTTGTGAGGCAAATCTACACGCTTCTTTGTAATAGCCAAAAGAACATTTTGGGTCAATATGCTAAATAGACTTCTCCGCTTTTGTCAATGTTTCCTCTGTTGTATGGTTTGTGCCTGCCATTTCTCCCGCGATTTGTTTTGTTGCTTTCCCTGTTTGGATGGTCATATGTCGTGATCTTTATTTTACCTCTGACATCTTCCTCAAGCCTTAGTTGTCTTAAAGCTTTAATATGCACAACTTCAAAGGTACCACAAGGATAATTGGCTAGTTCTTTATATATTAGAGTTTTTAGTCAAACCTTGTTGAAATGCCTCTACAGCTATCAAGATGTCATATCTCAGACACCTTCTCCTTGTTGAAGCGACTCAAATATGTCCTCAATGGTTCTTCAAATGTTTGGACAACTCTATAAATATCACTGCTATAGAGGTATTTGGACAAGGTTTGACTAAAAAATCCGAATTATATAAAGAACTAACCAAATACCGTGTAAAACCTTTCAAGATGTGCATATTAAAGCTTTAGCACAACATGGCTAGAAGAAGATTCCATAGGAAAGAAAAAGAGAGAGAGAAAGAGAGAGAGACAGAGAGATGACGACATACGACCATTCAAAAATAGCAGGAGACTAGGAGAGATAACAAGCACAAACCATACAACAAAGGAAACAATAATGGAGAAGTCTATTGAATAGATTGCATTAACGAAATTTGACCTCATCAACAAAAATACACGCTTTTAACCTTCAAGTGTTCTTTTGCCATTTTGTTTCCACACAAAACATTATTTCTAATCATATTTTAGCTAAAAAGTTCGTAAGTTTGATAAAAGCAATGGAAGGACAAAAACCGACAAGTGAAGAGTGAAGAACAAATAGACATCAGCGATTTAAAATATAGATTTTAAATTTGTCAAATATTAGTTCAAAGAGAGAGTGTCCAAGCTTAAAATACTTAAAAGTTGGATTTTCGGGGCATCAAGAAAATTATTTCACGGAAGCCAAGGCGAATAAATTAAATCTATAGCCCTGCAACCCCTCTGTAAAAACAACATAGATAATAGAATATAAAAACTATTTTGAAAACTCAATCGCTTTTCTCAAATGCATAGCATTATCATAATTCAGAATTGACCGAATCTTCAATAGAAGTCATATTAACAAGAGAAACTATTGTAAAGTCGACCAAATTTTCACATATTTCCTTTTACATGAGGACAAAGATCCCAAAAAAGTAAAACAAAGCGAACGCAAGCCTAACCATGAATCAGAGCAAACTTTTAACAAGGCAAAGCCTTTACACATTTCTACAACTCGAAGCATCAATCACAAAGACAAATCAGGAACCACGAGTGGCATTACCTGTATGTTGCTAGTATAAATTCCTCTCAAGAACCAAATTATGAATAAAGATTAGGAAAATTTCATAAACGGTGCCCCGAGATTAGGCCTAATTCACAATAGGTGCCCTCAAATTTTTGTATTACCTTTTTGGTGCCTTGAGGTCACTATATAGTCCATGTTTGGTAACCTCCAGCTAATACCGTTAGCTTTTCCGTCAAATTTCTGCTAATGTAACATGTTTATCATTTCCAAAATAAAATACAAGTACTCATCTTCCCATCAACACCCAAACCCCATCAAAATAATCCCCCACCACCCTCTTTATCAAAAAATATTGGTAATTAGAATTTATTTTAAAGTAAAAAAAATTCTGATATTAGAAGAAATTTGACGGAAAAGTTATCAGTGTTAGCTAAAGGTCACCAAACGTGGATTATGTAGTGACCAGAGGGCACCAAAAAGGTAATGCAAAAATGTGAGGGCATCAATTGTGAATTAGACCTAACATCAAGGCACCATTTATGAAATTTTCCTAAAAATTAATGTCAAGAGAGTGAAGGATTACTGAAGAGGATATGTAATCTTGGTGGATAATAAAACAATAAAATGAACGCTGGACAACGAAAAACCCGGTAGGCGTGAGAGTTGGGACAGACATGATATTAAGAAATTAATAACTACAAAAGATAACACATTGCTAAAAAAACATAAGACTACAATGCACTCACTAGAATAAACCCATCTTGTTTAGGTATTTAAAGATATAAAGCAACAAAACGAAGAATATGGAATGCAAAAAAAATCTTTTAAAGGCAAAAACAAATCAGAAAGAAACACATATGCTTGAAAGAATCAAACAAAGGTAATTAGTTTCACGGCCCCATAAAGCACTTTCATCCCTGCCTCACAATCAACATGCCATTACAAAGAAACTATTCAAATAACTCATTTCTGAGCTAGGAACATGACAGTATTGATCAACTTGATTCAACCAACACAACATAAAGACAAGGTAACCCTGTGAAGAGGGCTTGAGAGATGTTTAGTGAGCCTCCTATCAAACAAACACAACCCATGGGTTCCCAAATGTAGTTGCCCTCCCCGCCTATGCTATATATTCCTTCCTTTTGTCTAGCCATTCTAGTTCTCTGTTCAATTATTGATGTTGTAGCCTGTCCTAGTTGAGGAACTTCTGATAAATGAAATGCATAAAATAATTTTTGTTCTCTGCAAATGACAATCTACCAGAACTAATTAACTTCTATTTTCATATATGACGTCAATGAATTTTACCTCTTATATTAGAGATGGTGAACTAGTGACAAGGGGTTGTGCATTGCTAGAAAATCACATACCATATATTTTGCTCTGTAATATTTATTTTTATCCATAGGATGGTTCCTAAAGTCACCAAGTGACTTTTTTATGCTCTCGACTAACATATAATAAGCAGAATAAAGTCGTCACTGGAAACAAAATCCTGGCATACCAAATCGCTATGTGATCTTAATAAGATCTTAACCATCAGAGAATGAAATAGCGCCTTTTCCAATTTAATCACATAGACCACTCCCTCAACAATCTGTTCAATTCACCATCCAAAACAAGAATAGCAGCAACAGTTTCCTTTCCTTTAAAACCCACACCTTCTCCTAAGAGATTGTCAGCTAAATTAACCAACCACAAATCAGAAATGAAGCCAGCATTAAGCTAGCTCACCAATTTTTCCCCTAACTATCCTCACATACACCAAAATCAAAGCACAGCAAACAGTATCACAGGAAGAAACAACCAAAGATTAAAAAAAAAAAAAAAAAAAAAAAAACAATTTAGTAAAGCAAAACAAAGAGACCATTCACAAGGCGGTAGTAAGTCCACACTAGCATTAGCCTCTTCGACTTGATAATGATAATTGGCTCCCCTAGTACCAATTCTTATACTATGGACCCATGTCCACCTTTCTATGTGGTCATTCTCTTATCAAAAGGGAAGAAATGTAGAAAAGTTGAAGATTTAAAAATAAAAATTGTCAAATTTTCCCACCTTTTTACCACTTTGTGTCTAAGGGGTCCATATAAAAAGGTGGACATGGGTCCATAATATAATTTGCGCCCTAGTACTATCCTCGTCATCATATCAATCCAATTACATCAAACAAAAAAACAAAACAAAGGAAGAAGGGCAAATTCAAAATCAAACTTTAAAAACCACCAACAAACGAAAACCCCAGTATATAAAGCAAACGATAGGAATTTCAAAAGGTAGTAGCGAGTCCGAAATGACATTAGCTTGTCTCATTTAACAACTATCTCCCCTAGTAACTATCTTCATCCAACAAGTATTGTACAAAACCGTCTCATTTTAACTTATCAAAACACCTCCCTCATTTTCACTTAGCAAGTGTTAAGACTAATTAACCAGAGGTCTCAAGTTTGAGCCCTGAGAATACACCGGTGTTAAAACACTTTGCCATCCTTATTGATCCACTGATCCGACCGGACTCAAATTTGGACTAAACCGGATGGCGAAAACCATCAAAAAAAACCTCGCTCGTCAAGTTAGAAATCGCCACTAACAGCCTTAAAAAGGGTCAGTATGTGATTAAAAACGGAGAATAATTACTTTCCAAGATAAAAGCCTTCAGTTTTACAATAACACAATCCAATCAAAAAGAAAATCACAATCCACATGATACCAATCAAATTAAAGCTAACAATAACAAAAAACAAAAACACCCCAATAAATAAATCAGATCAAAGAAGAGACCTTTCGCAAGGCGGTAGCGAGCTCGCCACGAGTGAAATTAGCAGCAGCAGCGGTAGTCAAAGGGATCCCATTCCTAAACTGGTACAAAGCCACATTCTTTTGCACATACTCAGTAAACTGCACCCTACAAACCCAACACAACACAACACAACCAAATCAAATAAAACAAAAACCTCAACTTTCCCGACAACTACCCGACAAAGTGACAAAGAGACAAAAAGGCAACCTGTCCCCGGCTTCGCCGCTGGCCCCCATGAGTTTGTGGGAGTCGAGGAGCATGACCTTGTCCTCGTTGGATTTGTGGACCAGAATGCTGTTCACTGCTGACGTGTCGGATACTATGATCGCGAATCCGTTGCCTACTAATCCGAAGGTGCACTCCATGCTTGGTTGGTTGCTTGTTTCGATCTGTATGTTGTTTGGTTTTCGGCTGAGAAGTGGGGAGTAATAAAGGGGAGAGTTTCTTCTTGTTAATAAAAGGGAACGAACGGCTTCTTGACGAACAAGTTGTTCTTTATTCTCTTTTTTCTTTTTTTAAGCTTTGTTTTTTTTTTTTTTTTGTTATAGTAGCACTTTTTTTTTTTTTTTTGACAAAAGTAAAGTACGTCCTCAGGGATTACATCTCATTGGTAGTGTTTAGACAACAAACATGTCAATACATATAGAATTAAAAACGAAATTGCAATTAGTAACACTAAGCATGCTCATGACCAAAGAGCAAGATGGATGATTCTTGTGTCGTTGCCGGATCAGTGTACGGTGTCAGAACTTGGAACGCTGATTAGATGAGGATATGAGAGTCGAAGTTCTCTTAGCCAAAATTGTATTATAAGATAAACTAAACCTGCAACACAGACACACGTTAGAAAAAGTGGAATTTTGAGTTGTCTCTTATGAGACTTTAAAAAATAGCTAAGAGAAGTTCGTTCCCGAAGAACCCCCATCCAACTGCGGCTCCGAGGAGATTGCATCTTGTGTTTGAAAGGACTATCTCTGCCTATTGAGGGAGGTGATGTAAAAGGGATATCTCTAGGATTGAAGATGGTGTGAGGATTATGTTGCTGCTCATGAGTAAAAGTTGATAGCTTTGCAGAAGGAGTGTCAACACTACCTTGCCAAATGTTACTCATGTTACTCAAATCTTGATTAATTGAAACCGGGTCACAATTATTGGTTGTACTCATTTCCATGATATGAATCTTCTCATTATCTTTTAAGCTATCTTCAACAACTGTTTGACTATCGCTCATAGAATCTTCACACTTGTCAGGTGCTTCTCCCGACGACGGTATCATGCGAATAGTCATATACGAGGCTTGACCACGTTGATTAAAGCTCAATTCTTTTCCCTCAACCAAGAGAAGATAAGAAGATTCGCTGATCTTCAATCGAGAGTTTAGACTTCTCCTACTCTTAAACTCTAGAATCCTCTCCACATGATTGACTTCGCTCTTTTCCTCATTACTCCTTGACCCATTACCGACTTCACTTTCCATCGTCTCGAGAACCTCATCTTCCATCTTATCCTCACCTTCATTATCCAACCCAATTCGAAATTCAACCTCTAAATCAGTAGCCAACGAATCTGCCACCAAAGTCGCACCCCATAAGACCTCTCTCTCTTCGTGAATCCTTTTGATCTTTTTCCCTCCATTAGTCTTTATGAAGGAACCATGAAAAAGATCTCTCAAACTAGGGATGTCAGTGGAGCGGGTATAAGTGGGTACCGCACCGTACCCGCCCCAGTTGAAATGGGTATGGGTAAGAATATTTGTGGGTATGGGGCGGGTATGGTACAAAAAGTTATACCCGCCACGGGTGGTGGGGCGGGTATGGGTCTTAAGCCATACCCGCCCCATCCCCGACCGCCCCGCCCCATCCCCGACCGCCCCGCCACATACCCGCCATGCTTTTAGTATTATTAATAAAATTATATTACTACTATTTTAACAGTACCTTTTCTTAAAAAAATTAAATAGTTAAAATTTACCCAAAACTAAAAGGTAGACATTAGACAACATGGAAGGCATATCCAAAACACCAAAACGCTACCTGGCTACCTCACTAATCACTATCCCTCTCCCATTCTCCCAGTGACCCAGTCGGCTAGTACCTTTTTAAAAAAACTTAAAAAAAAATTCTACCACCACAGCAGCCACGAGTCCACGACTCACGAGCCCAGGACGCCATCTACTCTGCCACCTTTCTACCGCCTTTCCCCTTCATGTTCATTTTTTTCTCTCTGTTTCTATTTTTGATGGGTCAAGATTATATTACTGTTATAGTGCTATTGAAATGAATACATGAACCCAATATCATGAGCTGCTATTTTGTTTTCTTTTTTGCTGTATCTAAAGTGATTGAATTGTTCATACCAAAAAAAATTGATTGAATGGTAGAATAGTGTATAGTAAATGATGGGAAGTTTTGTGGGTATTTGTTTACAGAGCTTCCTACTTCACGGTCCAAATTTTTTGTTCAATTTTCATCCGTATGAACATATGGTGTATGTAAGCATATTTTTTTGCTTTTATTATATGTATCACTAGTTGATTCGTGCTCCATGAAGAGTTTGTACAGTTGGGTTGACTTGATTAAATGATGTTTGCCAGTTAACATCATGCTTATTATGGTGTAAGTAGCAAACAAAGATTTAAATCAAGCTTAGTATAATAGTGTGTATGTTATTTGTTTTTGGGAAAAAATGAACTGAACTGAAAATGATTAACGACAAAAATGGGATAAGTTTAATGTTATATGCTTATTGCCTCTTAGTGTATTACTTGGTGACGGTTTATATGTTGTCACAGATTTTGTATGATGACAAGCCCGGTGTCCACAGATGAGCATGGCACATCGTCTTCAAAGCCTTTTGGAGAAAGTTGTTTTTATGGATCATCTACTGAAGCACCGATAAATCTTGAAAGCCCAAGTCAAACATCAGCTGAGGATGATACATATCTTCCCCTTACTACTAGACATACTTCGGATGCATGGAAACATTGTAAGCGAAAGAGAGTGGCTGACGGGATTAAAGCAGAATGTAGCTATTGTCTGAAGCTTTTTAGTGGAATGCCAAGCGCTGGAACATCGCATTTGAAGGCGCAAACAAAGAAATGTCCGAAGAAAGTGTGTCCAGATATACGGCAAAGCAGGTTGTTTGGTACGCAAAGTAACATAAGTCAGAATAATGAGACACTCACACTAGCTCCTTATGAATTTCATCAAGAGGATGGTAGAAAGGATTTAGCAGAGATGATAATCCTCCACGAGTATCCACTGAGCATGGTTGAGCATTATGGCTTTAGAAAGTATTCAAGAACAGTCCAGCCAGGCTTTAAGGTTCTTTCACGCAACACGACTAGGAAAGATATTCTGAAGAGATATGATGATGAGAAGGAGAATTTCACTCAGCTATTGGAAAAAGTAAAGAGCAAGATTGCACTAACTACGGATATGTAGACTTCTAGCAATCAACGGAAGGGTTATATGGCTGTTACCGCACACTTCATCGACAACTCATGGAAGCTACAAAGTCGAATCCTTAGGTATTTTCATAGTTGTGTATATATTCAAGGTTTAGTTTCTCCATTATGACTTATCTGGTCATTGCATTTTTTTTCAGATTATTTGAGTTACTTTGTGGTTCTTACAGGTTTTACTTCTCTCTTTCTTTTTCTTTTTACAGGTTCATGTACGTTGAAGCCCCCCACACTAAGGAGGTCCTTACTGATGCCTTGTTTAACTGTATATATGACTGGAACCTTGATCATCGAGTGTCAACAATCACCTTGGATAATTGCAGTACAAATGATGCCATGATAGAAGACTTGCCCGATAGGCTTCCTCATAGCTCACTTATGTTGGAAGGCAAGTTTTTACATATGCGTTGTTGTGCACATATTTTAAATTTGATTGTCCAAGATGGTTTAAAAGTTATTGGTGATGGGCTTACAAAGGATTAGAGAAAGTGTAGTTTACTGGTCAATTTATGTTGGAAGGGTGCAAAAATTTGAAAAGGCTGCTAGGATCCATGCTCCTCATTGTACAAGGAAGTTAGTACTTGATTGCAAAACTCGTTGGAACTCAACCTACGAGATGCTCAAAGTTGCAATCATGTACAAAGACTTGTTTGAAGTTTTAAAAGGTAGAGGCAAAACCTCATACAAAGAAGCACCATCTAAGGAGGAATGGGAGAGGGCTGAAAAGGTTTGTGAGAAATTAGAGGTTTTTAATGATGCGACTTATGATTTCTCTGCCACTAATTTTCCTACTGCAAACATTTACTTTAGTAACGTGTGTGAGATTAAACTTGCTTTGGATAGTTGGGTTCTTTCACCTGATATTCTGATAAGTGATATGGCTGATGAGATGTTATTGAAGTATAACAAGTACTGGGGTCAAGTGAATGGTCTTTTAGCAGTAGCTGCTGTACTAGATCCTAGGTATAAAATTTCTCTTGTTCGTTTTTATTATAATCAAATCTATAAAACTGAAGATGCAAAAGAGATTGAGAATAGGGTCCAAAATATCAAAGATCTTTTACCAGATTTGGTAAGTGAATATTCTGCTACATATGCGAGGAACCAAGCTGCCACTACCAATGTCATGCCACCACCTTCTTGCTAAGGAAAGGGTAAGAAAAAAATGGGAGACTTGCTCGATATATGGAGGTAACGCAGACTCTGGTACAAGAAAAATCGGATTTGGACAAGTATCTAGAGAGTGCTAACATTCCACTGTCCGAGGATTTTGATATCTTAGCTTGGTGGAAGGCTAATGGTTCAACATATCCGATCCTTCAGAAGATAGCGAGAGACATTCTAAGCATACCTGTTTCAAGTGTAGCATCGGAGTCAGTTTTCAGTACTGGGGGACGAGTGTTGTCTCCTCATCGTAGTCGACTTCTTCCATCAACTGTTGAGGCATTGATGTGTGCACAAAATTGGATTTGGACCAACATAAAAGGTCTGGAAGAATGCTAATATAGTTAAATTTGTTATTATAAATGTTATTAAATTCACTAACGGTACTAATTAATAAGTTTTCTATCTGTGTAACTAGGTGGCGGGCATGGTGGTGGTGTATTCAAAGAAGTGGAATATCAACAAATACTTGATGAACTAGATGATGAGGAAGAGGATGTTACAAATGAAACAGGAGTCACTACTATAGATTGAGAGGTACGAATATGCTCTGATTAGTTCTTGTGATCTGTTGGAGTTGTGGAGATATGCATCCAATTCTGTGTGTTTGTCATTAGAAAGCATATGCATGACTAGTGTCATGTTTGCCTTGGAGAATGTATTTGTTCCTTAATCTGCCAGTGAAAATAAATCCTTTATCATGTCCATGCTATATTGTTATGTGCTTAAATCTCAAGAGAATATGAGATAGCTAAGAGTGTATGAGCCTATGATACAAAACAGTACGTAACAAGAAGCAAAAGCATTCACTTTATTTGATCTTAGCGAAGATATGATCTAATGAGTCTATGTTGGTCAGATGCTCAATATGCTTCTTCGTTTTCCTTCATTCTTATACTCTTTTACCATATAAACTGATTTTTTTGTATGAACATTATTGTAGGTTCCAAGAAGCAAATCTAGCTCTTTGTTTAGAGGTCACTTTCCACCTTCTGTTGGAGTTATGTTTGGCAATTGAAGTGATGAAGTTAATGGTGAAAACCGAGGAGCTTATGGCACGACATTGTTTTGTAGCGTGTTCCGAATTTTATATTTAAAACAGCGATTTGGAGTACAATTGTGTTTGGACTACGGAATTTGTATGATAAACTTGGTATTAGAAACTTCTATTTGTAGTTTGTATGATCACATAACTCTATTTCACA
>CAAKMY010028771.1:0-39603 GCA_901111285.1 Corrigiola litoralis | reverse complement strand
AGGAGTGTAAAAATCATTTCCCGTAACAACTTAATTGGTTGTAAGTGTCTAATTAGCTTCATATGCATTTCTTAGGTACGAATTCGAGTTAGAGGTAGCATATAGGATTTTTGGGGCAATAGTAAGGGTCTTCACACTCAAGTCTTTTGGGTCAAGCCAATCAGCTTTCATTGCCTAACCTTCTTGTAAGTTATAACCCTTTGTCAATTCCGGAAGTGGTTAAATTGGCTTACAAAGTTGATTTAGCTGTTGTTTCTAATAATTAGTTTGTTGTTTTTAGAGGGCTTGATCGCTTAGATCATTTTCCTTCCCCTCTTCCGTTTGTATTTATGTTATGAACTTGTTTTCCTTTGCTCCTATCTATATATATCATATATTTACCCTTAAAAAAGTTATAACCCTTTGTCGTTTAGACTTAGACGACGTGGATTCTATGAGCACTTAACTAATTGTTACTGTACTGTATTTTCCATCTCGTTGACAAAGTCAAACAATAGAAAATAAATATAAATATCTAAAATGAAAGGCTCATAAAGGTGGCAGAATTGGACGTGTAACATAAGCGCGTGGGAGCATTGTACCATCGGGGCGACTGGTCCTTATCAATCATAAAGCAGTGGGCTGTACATGGTCTACTCTGTCATCAATAAAAGGAAAGACATTGTGCACGCGCCTGTCAATCGGCATCAGCTACAGTCGCACAACAAAACATCTGCGCACATAGAAAAAAGGGCTCCAAGTGGTGGAGGGTGTACCTGACCTTTGATAATGGCTTATGATGAATCTCACTTTCTGCAGAAAGTAGAATGAGCATTTTTACTAAAGTTTTTTGCTTCATTTGGAATTCTATAAGGACCAGGGGCCTTTCTACCACTTTTATTGCCTGGTCATCAACACTCTTATGCTCTTTTGTTGGCAGACCAAGGGGGAAATAGACCAATCCTCGCCGTTGCTTTTTTGGTTACTAGAAGAGGATACTATATGGCTTTTGGCCTAACTCTATGGAGACCTTAGGAAAGCTGGATAAAAGGTCTATTATTATTACTCTTGGTTTATTATTAGGAATGCTACCATTTCAGGGTTACTGACTTGCTGCCTATCTAATTTTTGCAAATATAAAAGCAACGTGTTCAATCACTAGTTGGGTCAAGACACATATTTAATAAAAACTCTTCATCACAACGAGTTTAGACAATCGAAAGTGTTTTATATGTCAAAGCATAGTTTGATAGAAACTACAAATTCATTCTCGGATCAATAATTCCTAGTTTTTGAATGTTGCTATTACTCAATCAACTTTTCACATTTAACTACGAAGTATGTCATACTTCGATCATCAACAACTCAATATATACATTTAAAAAATTAATGGTCAAAATTTTATTTTTAACAATATATTTAAATGGTGATTCTTTTTTCAAATTATAAAATAAACATGAGTTATTGATGTTAAAAAAAAACCTAACATAGTGTAAAAAAAAAGGTAAATAATTGAAACTAATAAAGGAAAAAATAGGGCAAGTACACCATATAAACTTAGAGAATACTTGCTATTGCTAAGCATGCATTGTTAATTCGTATCCAACATTCACATACATAAAGTAAATTACTTTAAATCAAAGGGAGTAATTGTATTGCTATGTAAGACTATACTCTTTTATTATATACATGTTTTTATTTCGTATTAAGTTATAACATATTTAATATAAGATAAACTAGAAAAGTAAAGATGGATGGATGAGAATGACAAGATCTAACACGTCTGATGAAATTGAATATCAATTCTCAAAATTGCGGTCCTTGTGGAGACCAATGTCTTTAAAATGTAGGCGTGACAATTTGCTACTTGCTACTTGATATTCCTATGTACGCATATATTCAATCTTCTACTTGATGACATATCATCTTGGATACCTTTTTGACATATTATCATTTTCAGAATAAATCACAAATGACTTTGAAAATCTTTTGCTTTTTAGAATAAATTCTTTTCACTCCATAGTCAATATATGTTACAACTAGTCTTGGGTGAGATCATCTATTTTTATCATAAAATAAAAACAGACGGAGCCTATGCTAGCCCAACAAAGCTAATATCTCTCCGATTTGAATAGAGTTTGAAGGGATTTTGAGATGATTTAATTTAGAAAGAACTTGTCTATTTTCAAGATAAAGTAAACGGTGTTTTACAAGAATTTGTGTATATGTTATATGGCATGAATATGTGATGCATATACATCATTTGCAACCTCATTTAATTTATGTCTTGAAGTCTACATGCACACCCTACAGTAGAAGCACACCCTACAGTAGAAGAGTCCTTAAAAGATCCCTTATAATGTTATTTGAAGATTGTAACATCAAAAGAGAAAATATTGAAAATAAGATGAACTTTAAATTTTTCTCTTATATTATTGTTACGTTTTATTTGACGAAAATAAGGTCAAGTCTATAGCAATTGGGCACATGTAAATCTTGACTAAAATTAAGAAATTTTTAATTTTTTCTACGAAAACTACAACTTATTTATAATATTTAACAAATTACGCTCAATATTTTCAAGACACCATTTTTGACTATGCTCATGTTAATAAATTAAGAAGAGGTTAGAGAGAAAGAAAGAGAGAAAAGATTTAGATGGCTTGTTAGTTGTTACCATGGTAGGCCCAAAAACAACTGTTGGTAGAATAACAAGTCACAAGTCCACAACTCCCATCAATTCATATCTTTACTCTTTTTCTCCTCCAATATGTTGGCCAAAGTACCTCCGATATATGGGCTTAGGAGTTAGGACACATCTTTGTAACCAAAAAATGAATATTTTAGCAATCTATCTATCTATCTATCTACTATATTTATTAAAAGGTGTTGTAAGCCCAAAAGCCTGTCATGTCATCATTTCCGTCATCGCCAATTAGGCAACACTAAATCATATTGATAAAATTAACTCAAAAAATTATTTATCATTAACTCAAAATATAACTAATATGTAACAATTACATTAATTATATCATTTCTTTTAAAATTTTATTTTCTCAATGAAAACTAAACCAAAACTATACATATAAAGTATATAATAAAGACCACAAAACTCAACTAAAGTTACAAAAAATACCAAAAAATAAAATGTGAAACAAATATAACCTAAAAGTAAAAAAAATAAAAAATAACGAAAAAATTAACATTAAACAACTTCGTGAATTTCGCGGAGCCAAAATCTAGTTAAGACATTATGACCTGATAAGATCGCAATGGTACGACATAACATTAGCCTTTTATTATTTACCTTCACGATCAAGTTGCTTCATCTTGATGAATGGTTATTGTCAAACAATGACAGAAATAGTATCTTAGCACATCTTATCTATATTGCCATTAAGGAAACATGGAGTTAAATCACGCATTCATCTCCATTTTGTTATTATCTCCTATCTTGATTTGAGCCATTAAGGTTATGTTCTTTTCACCTAATGTTTGCTTATTATAAGAAAAGTTTTGTAAAACTAAGAAAAAGTATATAAAAGAAGAGTCAATCCTAAGAAGAAAAGTTCAATATTAATGAGACAAATTTAGCAAAAACAAGCAAAGTTCTCCTTACTTATTCTTATTTTGAGTAAAGTTTTGAAAAATAAGAAAATTTTGTGAAAAAAACAAAAATATAAAAAAACTCGAAAAATAAGACCTTGTTCTCTTTAGGGGAACTTTCGAAGCTTTTTCAAAAGTTTTCAAAATTTTGCGAAGCTAAAAAATTTCAACAAAAAGCAAATGAGTTTTTCAAAAACCCTAAAAATTTCCAAAATTCAGTAAAGACTCACATTCCCATGAAAAAATCCACAATTTTCCGAGAAACCCGTCTAGTTTTATGATAAAAGTTGACGAATTCCTTACAAGCTAAATCAACTTGGCCTTCTTACAAGCCCAATTTAAATCAGACATATATACTCCTTTGTTGGACTGCCATATCTCCGTCTACTTTTATAATAAAAAAGACAGTCTTTTCCAAAACCTGTTGAAAAAGTTCCCATTCTCAAAAATAAAAAAAATGATGGGCCAACAAATTGAAGTTTAAGTTAACCGAAGAAAGGACAATTAGTGGGCTAATACACTAAAGCCCATATTTACAAACAAGCCCATAATGTAAAAAAAATTGTACTCCTAAAACCCTACTCAAAAACCTTGTTAGATTTATATAAAAAAAACGTTGTTAGATAATCCTCCAATTTTATCAGCTCAATCTAAAACGTCGACGTTTTAGCTTAATTTAATTGCCCATGGTGTTCTTCTACAGTTGCACATAATTCTCATTTCATAGAAAGATCACAATTTTTGGTAAGTTAATTAAAATTACAGTTTTTTTCAGCTCTTTTATTAATAAATGCAAAAAAGGGTATTCTTTGATGTTAAATTCATAAGTTTATATGATGGGTTTATGATTTGAGCTAATCTAGGAAATGGGTTCTTGTTATTTTTACGAAAAGAGTTCAAATTTGATGTCTTTTTTGTAAATTAGTGTCATTTTTTATTTTTGGAATTTTCAGGAGCATTAAAAATGAAGCTTTTGAGGGTGGCACTGAGATCTTTGAGTGATGGATTGTGTTATCAGCAAGTTAATAGACCTATGATGATCAGGAGCTTTTCTACAAATGCAGATTTTGGTAAAGTTTTTATCTTTTTCATGTTTTGTTATGTGGGCATGTGTTGATTTTGCCATTGGTATATGTGTAAGTTTGCCATTTCTTATGGAATTAGTTGATAGTTTGTATTGATTGGTAGAAAATGGATTAGTTGTAAGTTGGTGGGAAATGCATTATGTTGTGAGTTATAACTATGCAAGTTAAAGTTTTTGATGTGATGGTGTGTTTGGAGCTATCTTAGCGCCTACATGGAAGATGAAGTGATCTTTAGATGGATGGGTTGTTGTTGGTGGGAATTATGGAGAATTGTGAGAGGTTGTGCTCATTTATAGGCTTGATGGGATTGCAACTTGATGGATTTTAAGGGCATGTTTGGTTAGTGGTGATCATTATTGCGAGGTAACGGATTCTTTTAAGTGGTGAAGTTAATGGGGGGCAATGAGAGGGGGAGATAAAGGGAAGGAAAGGATGAAATGGGGAGTGTAGTTGAGTATGTTTTTGCATGAATAGTAGTAATGCTGTTTAAGATTGCCTCAATGGTTACAAGTCGTTGGAGTATAATGAATGAATGATCATGAGACGACTGTACAATGGAGATTGCATTGGTGCTTTTACTACATTCAACCAAACATAATTCATAGTGGTTAATGTAGAATGTGAGACAGAAGGATTCGGCATTGGGTTCTATAAAGAAACAACTGTACTAGTTTTTATGTTGCAGTTAAGACTTAAAGAGTCATTCCGGTGGTTTTAAGGACACTAGGGTATTGATGTTGCTGTTTGAAATTCCTTAATCAAGAAACTTAGTCTCTTTGAGTAAGTCCGCGTACTTAGCTTTACTGGACCGCATTGAGTGGATCCTTGTTGTTCAGTATTTTGGTTGTGGTTATTTAGTGTTCTTCTAGAATTGCATGCGACAGGTTTACAGCATAATATTGAGAATCCTTTTTCGTATATTGTAATGGTTTGGTCTGCCCTTCTTTTGATAGGTACTGCTAATGAGAACGGTAATCCATTCGAGTCTACTGATGATTTTGAGAGGCGGCTGTTTGGTGAGCCTTCTGATGACAGTTCAAGTTCGTTCTACCGTAAGCTTGATAGAATTGAGAAGGCTCGTTTTGCACCAGGCATGGGTTCTAATCTTGATGGAGGCACATCGGGACTTTTTGATGGGAACGATGATAGTTTCAGTTCATTAACGGACGGAATGGACGGGAAATTGAAGAAGGCAGCTACATACTTTGAGGTCAATCCAGATGAGACTGTGTCAGATGATTACACTTTCAGACCAGACATGAATTTGAGGGGTGGAATGACTTACACCCCGGAGGTATGTAGCTGAACACCTGAATTTTTTGATATGCAGTTACTGTAGTTAAGCAAATGGGCCTTCCTCTGTACTTTTTATCAGTAAATGCGGGATTTACCTCTGTAATAATCTGTCTGCTGCATGAAGTGTGTCTATTGTTCGTTTATATCATCTGCTCTTACTGATGTTTAATGTCTGTTCTGTTGGAACTTAGTTCATCTATGTTTCTGCTTTTTTTTTTTCCTGCATTGTTGTTGTCACATGTGTTTATGTGAGCATCTTTGGATTTTAAGTTAAAATAGGTTTTTCGCTGTGGTCTATGTTTCACATGCCATGATTATTGTCTCTTTGATTGTTTCATATTGCATGCTTCTCAGGATCTTAATCTCACGAAACCAGGAGTTTGGAAACCTGGCAAAAGATCTGAGTTTGAAGTAACTACCAAGGAGGTTCTCAGGAATGCCGATTTCCGGGTAAGCATGTGATGATCTAAAATGCATGGTTTTATTCTTGCAATTTTTTTTTTGGTTGGTCTTTAGAAAAAAACAGCATCTCTAGCTGGTGGAAGCTTGCTTGCAAGTTATAGGAAATATTCGCTAAAGGGTTTGAAATCCCCATGATTGGCGTTTGGCTTTGAACTTCTTCGAGAACTAGGATATGCATGGGTTACTTTTTGTCTTGTAGACGGGCGTTTGAGCTCCGGATCTACCCGTAAGCTAGCTTAAATTTAAGCCTTTGGAAGTACTGCGCATAGTAAATGCTACTTAAAAGTTAAGCCCCACCTATGCTGCTTTGTGTGATAGATGCTGGACTGGCTTAAGCAAATATAGTGGATATAACCTCTTGCACTTGACTCCGTTTGTGTCACGTGTGGTGTAGTATCTTAGCTTCTGGTGTATTTACTAATTTGTATTGGATTTTACATCTCAGAATGTGAGATTCCTTGCCAACTTTTTGACAGAAGCCGGAATAATCATCAAGAGGAGCAAGGTAATCTTTCTGGGATGAATGCTATATCAATTTATCCATGGGATGTGGTTTCTAAATTTGCACCTTGTCTATTTTTGAAGACTGGAATAAGCGCAAAAGCCCAAAGAAAAATTGCTAGAGAGATCAAGACAGCCCGAGCTTTTGGTCTGTTGCCATTTACAACTATGGGGACAAAAGCATTTATGTTTGGGAGAACAATGGAGGATCTTAACGAGGACTTTGAGCGGGACAGTTATGAGAGCCAAGTTGATGCAGATGAGGTTCGAGATCCCCTTGCAGAATAGTAGTTCAGCAGTGATAACTGTTCGTTTTCGCCTTTCTCAATCATTTATTCGGCAAATATCCTCTGTTCAACATGTTGCTTGGTGTATGATTTTATGACGCTGGGCAAGCTTTATGAAATACTCCCCCTGGTTGCTGAAAATTGAGGCATATCCTAGATGTAGAATAAACTTGCGAGCATTGCCAAACGTGTATTTTCTTCCAGCACTCCTCCGCACTTGTCTTGGTTCACTGTTATGCGAGGATTATTATGATTGTAACGATGCATCATCACTCTTATCTTTCAATTTCTTCAATATGGATGTACTGTTACCACAGTTACTGGAGAAGCAATTGATTCCCATTACTTTTGTTGTTAATGAAAATGTACTGCAAATTTTAGTCTGTCCTTGTTCCACAAACTTTCACCATTCTGGTTTGCACCTTATTGCCTTTCCCCAGTGTTATTTTCCTTTGTTATGCTACTTCCCCGTAGATGTTCATTATTTCTGTTTGTGGGCTAAAATTGTCATGTTCGAGAACAATAGCAATTATTTCCTAGTTCTTACTTAATACTCTCCGGTTCTTCAAAGCAATTTAAAATCAGCTTTTGGGTTCAACTTTCCAGTTCCGTTATTGTGTTTACTGCTGGTGCATTATTACAGCAAGGCTAACTGATTCAGACATGAGAGTACTGATAGATTCTGTTGGCTCTATAAACACATTCTGAACAAGATCATTTCATATTTCCTTTTGTTGGAAAAAACAAAGAACATTTGTTGCCAGATACCTGGTTGTTTACTATTAAAGGTCCGTTGACCATTGCATTGCCGAGTCTTAGAGATTATAATGTTTCACTGTCTCTAAGCTGGCCTTAAAAAACAAAAAAAATATCATGGCCCTTAAACTTTTTTTTTTAGCTTAACTAAGCTTTTCAAAGGAATCAGGTCCATATGTGTGCACGACGTTTTCTCTGGTAATAAGAATTCAAGGTCTTAAGGAAATATTATAGAGAGTTCGTGCAGGCCACTATAAAGTATAAACTGTGTCTTGCTAATATCCATCTACCTTGGAATTTTGGACACTATTTGTGGTTGTTAGTGGCAGGTTTGCACTAAATTTTAAAGTCTAAATTGATTCCGGGAACACAACTGGACCAACTAAAGGTGTGTGCCTTTCCTGATAACAACCTGCAGGAAAACAAGTTTTGACCAATCTTGTCCCTTGTATGCTTCATTTCTTCTACCTGAATTTCATCTTTTCCCGTCTTATTTTCCATCAATGGGGTTTCACTCATGCCTTTCCTTTTCTTTCTTGCTTCTCCGGTCGTTCTTCTCCTACTTGCTCCCTTGCCTACACTGTTGTTATCCCTAAACCTTTACATGAGGATTACCAGCTATGTTTTCGAGATGAGACCAACTCTTTCTTGTTTAGTGACTGTTCTTTGTCTGCTAACTTTTACCCTTTTTTTATTTCCCATCAAAGTCGATGGATTTGGTTCGTCCGCCACAATTGCTGTCAGCTATGGTTCCAATGCTGTCTGTGGCATACTTGCGGGTGCTTCCCAGCGAATCAAATGCTTTCGACAGGGTAAACCATTTTCGGTCCTACCGAATATCTCCTTTGAAGCACTTGCTGGTGGGGAGAATCTATTCTGTGGTCTTAGTTCTGGTGGGTTTGACCTCTTTTGCTGGGACACAAGGTCTCCCAACACCACTGTCCGTGGCTGGAGAATGTATCATAATCCCATTTTTCCTTTGAGTGATCTAACTGTTGGCAATGATCAAGTTTGTGCATTGCAGGCTAGAACAGGCATTGTCAACTGCTGGGGCAGGAGAAGAATCTCTGGCCTGTCCTTATTTTTGCTTCCTGAAGATAAAACTTCTTTTCAGTCTATCACATCTGGTGAAGGCTTTTCCTGCGGGATAGTGAAGAATGAGAGGAATGTGTTATGTTGGGGCGAAAACGGGGTGGGGGATTTAATTGAGTCCCAGTTTGGCAGTATGTCAATGCTGAGCTTAGTTGCTGGAAAATCTCATGTTTGTGGGATCGCAATGTCTGGGGTCTTAATCTGCAAAGGGAACAATGATTCAGGGCAACTTGATGTCCCTTCTAACATGTCATTTTACTTTTCTGACCTTGCTCTGGGTGGAACTTACACCTGTGGCTTGCAGAGAAGCAATGGCTCGGTGGTCTGCTGGGGTAATGGAGGAAATTTATTAGATATAGTTGATCAGGGGATCCAAAGCCTCTCATTCGAGTCCATTGTTGCAGGCATAGATTTTACTTGTGGATTGAGGAGTGATAACTTAAAGCTTAAGTGCTGGGGTCCTGGTTGGTCTAGTAAGTCTGCTTCTTCACTCTCCAAGCCAGTGGTAATTCCTGGTCCTTGTGTCCAAGACCCCTGTCGAGTTTGTGGTATATTTCCGAATTCAGAGTCTCTGTGTAGGGGTGATACAAATATATGTCGGTCATGTGTGATTGACCTTCCACTTTCATTGGCACCTGGAATTGGATTTCACGTAAGATCTTCACAAGTTGCTGAGCCTGTTGCAGCACCAATGGCGATTCCACCGTCACTGTCATTCCCGATTGCATCATCAATGCCCGAAAAGGTAGAATACAGGCCTTTCTGGGCATATGAGATCTTCGGGTCATTTGGAATCCTTTCTGGCTTATTGGCTCTTGTTTTCTTTATCTACATGAAAACAGCACGCTCCTCTACTGGAAATGTTCAGGATGTTAAAAAGGAGAAGGAGCTTAATTCAATAGGGAGCAATGGGAGCAGCAACGCTGATGCAGCTTTTGTAGCAAGCACTGCTTCCAGTGCACCCCAATCAAGATCGTCTTCGATAACTCAATTCAGCTCTCTGACTGTAGGACGTGAGAGGAGCTGGGATTATTCATTAAAGCACGTCGACAAAGCAGAGGCATTTTCCTTATCTGAGCTTGCTGTTGCAACAAAAAACTTCTCTCTGGAAAACAAGATTGGTAAAGGGAGTTTTGGGACTGTATATAAAGGAAAGCTCCCTAACGGTCGTGAAGTGGCTATTAAAAGGGAAGAAATATGCAGAAAAAACGAGAGAGAAAATGCATTTGAGTCAGAATTGACCTTTTTATCTCGTGTACATCACAAGCATTTGGCTGGTCTAGTTGGGTTTTGTGAAGAAAACAGCGAGAGGCTTTTGGTATATGAGTATATGGTAAATGGTGCCCTATATGATCACCTGCACAGTAAGAAAAACACTCAATCAAATAAAAGTCCACTGAATTCTTGGAAGATGAGGGTCAAGATTGCATTGGATGCTGCAAGAGGGATTGAGTACCTCCATAACTATGCAGTTCCACCCATAATTCATCGAGACATCAAGAGTTCAAACATCCTTTTAGATGGAAAATGGGTTGGGAGAGTTTCAGATTTTGGCTTATCGATGAAGGGGCCTGACTGTGACTGTGAGGAAGGGAGTATGTCCGTCAAGGCAGTAGGAACAGTTGGTTATATTGATCCTGAGTACTATGTACTTAAGGTCTTGACAACCAAGAGTGATGTCTATGGTTTTGGGGTGGTTTTGTTGGAACTTTTAACGGGTAAGAGGGCTGTCTTCAAGGAAAGTGAAGGAAATGGACCCACCGGGGTGGTGGAGTATGCGGGGCCTTTTATCGTGGCAGGTGAAGTGTGGAAGGTACTGGATAAGCGAGTGGAGCAGCCTGTGATGAATGAGTCCGAGGCTGTTGAGCTGCTGGCTTACACCGCAATGATGTGTGTAAACTTAGAAGGAAAAGAGAGACCGACAATGTCTGATGTTGTTTCAAACTTGGAGAGGGCTTTAGCTTTGTGTAAAGGCAGTTGTGGTACCTTCTCTCCTAACTTCTATTCCTTCAATCGAAACGGATGAGTTGCTTGGGTACCGTTTGAAAACTTTGAAATTCTAGCTTGCTTTCTGGTTGATAACTTTGTATTAGTTTTCTTGCTTTTCTATTCTCTTTTCCCCATAGGATACAATCGAAATTAGCTGTAACTAAAGATGTGGTTTTATAGTTTTCTACTTCAGTGGTGATCTCTTAGTGAATCTTGGTTAATAAACAGGATTTATATGTACTTACATATTTGAAGTTCAATTTTCCTTGGAAGCATATGTTCGACAGTCTAACAAGATTCAGATGCTTTTTAGCATTGTAGTCGAGGCCAAAGCTTCATTGGCTGCTCATTTTAGCGTGTTCCAGCTCTGACATGATAGTCAGCTAATGAAGTCTGATACATTTCAATCAAATAAATTAGAATAAATTATTACACATTCCTAAATACCAATCCTAAGGAAGCATGGGCATAGTTTTGTTACTTAGAGCCTTAGAGGGAATTCTATCATTTTCATACTGCTAAATTTCAAAATGCCAAGCTGTCACTGAAAATCAGATCTTTGGTTAGGCATAGTTGTGGAGCAGCAAATATATACATATAGGTAGGCATGATTCTAAGCTGGTAAACTTGAAAAGGACTTCTTTGTAGTTGCTTAATAGTAAATATATTAATTAGGAAAAGAAGCTACATTTGCAGTACAGGACCTTTATTTAAGCAAATAATTTGCAATATGGTTGGCACGCTGATTTGATCAGCCCAGTCGTGGATATGCATCATTCAAATCTCCAATTTTCAGAAAATTAAAACGTACAATGATCATTCAAACAACTTTGTTATTATTCCTTGGGTAAATTACATGCAACTATGCAACTGTCTTAACTTACAAAGACTCAGGACCTCAGCTGTAAGCGTGTAATAGTTATCAATCAAGCTGAAAGCCGATAAGCAGTCTGGAAGATCTGTATTGCTTCCCCTTCCTGTCATACAAAGGGACGGATCTTATTCCGTTTCTGAGTAGCCACACCGGCAGGCATGTTTGCCCTCCAAAGTCATGAGTCCTGTCTGGGTCAAATTCTTTAACTTCAATCATCAGCATTGCTAAATCAGGAACTGTCAACGGGAACTCGAATTCCTGATCCCATGTTGGTGTCCACTGATCCATTATCGGGATTGTTTTCTCTCTTGCCTCATCGGCTGGGACTCCCACAATTTCAAGCTGAGGAAAACAGAGAAGCAACACTACTTAGATACTTTACCTGTGATGACAAATGCACATTGTTTTTCAACCTGTTGCTGGTGGCAACGTAACTTGAACTGACTTACTGCGGTGAACAAATCAGGTGGGGACGTTGCATCGAAGTCCTCATCATCAAAGTCCAAATGCCATCCGGTACCCATGTATACCTTTACCTGTACATCAAAATAGGAAAGATTCTAGTAATTCAAACACCATTACTAAGTACAGAGTTCGTTTCTTTTGTTGTGGTTATATAATTTCATTGCTATATTTGTCTAGGTAGATCCGTAGATGAGCACACCTTCAGAATCTTCTTCACCGGCCGCCACGCTGTAGGATCGAAAATCTGATTTCTGTCGAGCAAGATATCTGGTTTTCTAACATACCCGGAGGTCCTAGACTTACCATGTGCCCTAAACAACCCTTGCATGATCCAAAGGTTCTTCTCATAATTCTGTTGCAGTGGAATTTCAGGAAAATTATATTCACAGTGTAAAACAGAACTTCTGACGGAAGATTCCACGACCAATGTCTGATGTGTGTATGCCTATCAGATTCTACACACACCAGACACATTTTCCGTGGGAGAGGATAACTACATAACTAGGCAGCCATATTGACCTGGACATTGAAGGTCACCATCTGAGCTCCGCGTGCCCAGCCGATAAAAGGGTCATAGTTTGATGAGAAAGTCTCTTGATCCTTGAGATTGGGATAAACTAGCAGTAGATTCTTCTGCGTAAAACTGGAGAAATAGTAACTTGAAAATCAGAAGGAGCATGATATGAACTATAAAGCTAAATAAAGTAAGATGACTGTTCGTCATAATCAATCAAGATATATAGAATGTTTTAGCAGCAGCATACAGAAGAGCAGAAGACATCACAATAGAAGCAATTTCCAAAAGCTGGGGAATTCACTGTGCAAACCTTACTATATCTGCACTTCCAACGTTTTCTAGGTGGTCCTCAGTTGTGCATACGATCCTAACCTGGTCGGAATCAGGTGCTTGTAGATTCCTCAACCCACTTTCTAGATCCTCAGTGTGAGCAGCTACTAAATCCTCATATGCTTCTGCTTCCTGCAAATTAATGCTGTTTTAGGTACTTTGAGAAGTTTTCGAAAGTATGTTGATAAAGGATGTTACATGTTTCTGAATTTACATTTTTATTTGTCGACGTTGGAGCTTGTTTTGGACCTCTTGGGTGCCTGCTTAAAATTATAATCTTGCCCTTCAGTTTTACAAGATCCTCGCTAAACGCTTCACCGGGAGGGCACAACATATGGTCAAATATTTTGCGGATCCTCTGCATGAAAAGTGTAGAATATAAAGATTTGAGCTGCATCATTATATTGTACAAGAAGAATTAGAGACATAGTTGGGGACGTAGTCATGAGAACTCACTCGTGCTACTCCAGCGTGAAGATTTGTTTCAATGTGCTCGTTAAGAATTATGATGACAGGGAAATCAGTAGCCCAAAAAGCATTTTCCGCAATCACTTGCAAGCATTTTTTGAGTGACACTGAAGAGTGTCCAGTCCTACGAATTTTGCAAAAAACTCAAATGGCTCCAACTCTCCAAGAAGCATAGATGATAATCTTGACATTATATGTCAACATGAATACGGTATACTGATAATTAAGCATGCCTAAAAATGCAAAAATGACTTTTCGTACAAAAATACAAACTTAATTGAATTCACGAAATTAATTATTGGAAAAAAGGGAGTGAACAAAACTGAAAGGGGAAAATCTTATTGTTCTTTCATGGAATAAGATATTATAGGTTACCCTTCAGGATGAACATCAACATCTGTGTGATCTGAGTTTGCCCACAGATCCAATTCGATTACTCTGACACCTTTCCTCAACGCCTTTTCAATTGCTGTGGCACTGCTATGTGTCTCTGTGATTTTGGAAGCCTTTTCATTCAATGTTATACTGAAGTTATGCATATGGCTAAGTTCTTGTTTTAAGTAGGAATGGTGGCTTGAGTATACAAAATATTTAACCAGTGGAGCTTCCATGACATCCTCCTGCAATTGTAATTTCAGTTAATAAGTCAACTAACAAGCTTTCAAGTAGTTTCAGAACTAACTAATTACCCAACTTTGAAGCAGTCTCAGTACCAACTAACAAGTTATCAAGCAGTGTTAGTATTAATTAACAAGTTATCAAGCAGTCTTAGTATTAATTAAATAATAATCTATCAAGTTAAGTGTGCATAAATTGTTATTCATGCCACCTTCAGATCAAACATATCCGGTCCCCTTATGTTGTATTCTCTATTTCTAACACAACATATAGAATTATACAAGTATATACTTTCTGAGCCAACGGAGGGTTGTGCTCGCTAAGAAGATAATGTAAGAAGCCATTGAGGCTGAGACCCTTTTTGCGGAAAGAAGATAATTTCTTAAGGTAGTTTGAGATAGTTGCTCGTGCGATTTCTGAAGCGCTATCTCTTTTCTCTCCTTGATTGTCCTTCAGAAAATTAATCAGCTTAGGCTCGGAAATTGATCTCTGGTTATCAGAGAACTTATAAAACAATGCCTCCACATCCTTGGAGGGCAGTGCCACCCTTGTTGTCTTAAGCCAGCGCCTGTACAGGAAACAGATCATTCCATATGCATCCGACATGACCAGTTGCCTTCAACTCTTCTAGGTAGGGAAAAATATAAATGAACATATAGCGAGGGCAAAATTTAGAAGGCTTAGCTAAGGAATTTTATGTTTGCATATAAGGATGTAACGGAATTTATTTTGCTAGGTGTAGTAAAGTTGAAGAGGGACTAGCAAGAAATGTGTTTCATGCAGTTTGGGATTTCCCCTTATTGAAGTGAGAATATCTACAGCTTGTTAGATACATTCAAGCCTTTAGCCCACATAAGGAGAAGTGGGAATGAATTAAAGAATTGATAAATTTTCCTTCAAACTTACAACTTCATGAAATTTTTTTCCTTTAATTTGATGTGATGCTGTCCATCACTGTATGTAATGAAACCAAGTCATACATATATGCATTTCCCTTATCATCATAAAGCCTTGTTTACCACCTTCCTTGGGGACTCACCTAGTTGGCTAGTTAATGGTAGACTTCCAAAACCTTGTTCTATATATGGAAATTAGAAAAACCTTGTTAAATTTAAATAGTAAAAACGGAATCAAAAATTGAGTTAAAATAATTACGGAATACTTTTGATCAAAAGGATTGAGCTAGCACTTCTAAAACGTGGCCTACGAACGGCTAAAAACCTCCATTACTAGTTCTCTTAGTTTACACAAGTTCATTAATAGTTAACGCACAAATCTAATTTTTTAAAGGTGCATTGGATCAGTTAATAATGCGAAGGAAAGGGATTTGATGATTCAAATCTAGAATAACTCATAACGAGATTAAAACCCAGCCTTTATACCAACTTTACCCCTCACAAAATAAATTAAACATAATTGAAAAAAAGCTGGAAAACAATGAGCTTGGGCGCTAAGGCAATCAGACCCACGTTGCAACATGTTTAAAAAAACAATAGACTGACCTACGATATGGTCCTATGGAGTGTAATTATTTCTGCTAGTATATGTCAGTTTTAAAGTGCAGGTCTTGTTGAGGTTCCTAGGGTTCAATAGCTATAATCTTCTCAAGTTACCAAAGTGAGGAATCTGTTATGCGAATAAAGTGATTTGATATGTGTATATATAATTATTTTTGCTAGTATATATTTGTCAGTTTTATGTCTCGGCTTTACTATGAAGCTGATGTCTGACATTCTCTTTCTGGACGTGCAGGTTGAATAGTAATTATAGTGTCCCGAATATGGATGATGAATACGATGTTAAAGCGTCTCCGTTAGTTGAGATTTTCTCTGTGAGTGTCCACACCTCGTTGAAGGAAAATATGCCATGTAAAATCTATGGTCAGATATTTGTAGCTGATGTGCAAGGTACTATCCATGGACTCTTTTGTCGGGGTTGGGAAGGTGCTGAAAAGGTCCCCGTCGGTGGCTGTTTGACACTAATTGGCCCGGAAGAGTATGCCATTCCTATGCTTGGCACTGTTATTGGCGTTAATTTATGGGACCGAGCTCGAGATGTTCAAATCGGTCATGGATCATTCTCCCTGGATAAGAACGCGAGGTCAAAGGTTTGCTATGGCGAAGACGTTACTTTTGAGCATGGTCATGGTGAGTGTGGGTATGCATCCGTGAATTACATTAAGTTACCAGCAGCAGTTATGGCTCGTGTAAGTGTCACCCTCACTAAAGAGGATCGATGGGTGTAAGGGCGGTTTTTATGGAAGCATCGTTGCAAAGTATGATAACATGTATGGTCCCTCGTCAATCACTGATTCTCGAAAGGATTATCTCTGGACGACACTCTTTAAGAAGCCAAAACCAGAAGATCAATCTCAAGATCAAGATGCTGTATCTGGTGATACTCTTGCGCTCTCAAGGTCTGTGGTTGCCGTGCCTGCATATTCTTCGCTTCTAATTGAATTTGATTTGTGGGAGGGTGGTTCTCACAGAAACATTGTGAAGAAGATTGTAAAGTTTAAAGCCTTAAGCTTTTCCAGGGATGAGAAACAAGTAGCGGAAGTTACTCTCGATGGGTATAGTGTTCTTATTGGATTAAATGTGGTTTGGACTCAACCTTATTTTGAATCTGGCGAGGAAAAAATTGTGCGTCGACGGCCTGGAGCTTCACTAACAGAGGTGTTCTCGGTGCTCATTGGTCATGAAAATTATGATCGAATGAGTCTTTATGGAACGGTAACGGTTACTGATGAACAGCGGGTTAGCTGTTGTATCTTCCAAAGAGACGTGAATGATCCCGAGATTGTCTATCCGTCTAGCAACACACTATCCATAGTAGGGCCCCATCATAGCTTCTTTGATATTCCCCTCTTGATAAAATTGGATCTGAAAGATGTCTCTGGGGATTTTGCGATCAGGGGATCTATTGCATGGGGTCTTTCGAACTTTGTAGGTTGTAGATCATGGATTAACAAGAGGTTGTGATCTGTGATTCGAGGGAAACATGGCTATGCAGCTGTGTTCTACACAATCTTTGGACGAGCAGTACAGGCTAATGTGAGGGTTCTGTTCTCTTTTAGAAACCAGCATGATAGTCTAACCGATGCTTCTGCTAAAGTTTTCGGAACTCTTGTTGCTCGGTACGGTAGCCATGATTATGAAACCGATTTTGAATGAGAATATAATAGCAGTGTGTTGTTCAAGAGATCCCAGTGGGAATCTGCAGTGGTCTCTCATGGTTGCGAAATTCCACTTCAAAAATATGTAGTTTCCGTACCGATAGACTCCTCTCTAATTATCCAAGCCAAGCTGTCGACCTTTGCTTGTCCTGAAGTTTTGAAAGGGTATGCTGCTTTCAAGAATGATAGAACTGGAACATCTGCTCAGAGAATTTAGGGAGAAGAGTATATGATTGATGTATTTGTCGAATGGAGTACACCGGACCCTCGCTCGCTGCTTCGAGCTAGCTGTTCTACTGCAGGGGACTCTAACTTGATGAATCAAGCTAGCTGTTCTAGTCAACAAGAGTGGGAATTAATATCAGAGACGTTCTATGATGATCTCAGTTTGAGTCCTTAGGTTTATTTTGTCCCAGTAGTATGGTTATGAACGTGAAAGCAGATCCTTGTATGCCTTTTTTTTATTAGATAATTTTATTAAAAAAAAGTCAATATTCTTATGATCGTGATTCCATCGTCAGAAAATTCATTGAATGAGTTCACACTATCTGCTTGAGGCTTAATCATTTTTAACTAAATCCGAGAATTATGTAAACAATTTGCAGGAGTGTGAATTGATGGAGGACCTCCTTGAGCTAGATTATAGACTGGGGCAACATGTGCAAGAAACTTTGATAGAGAACAAGATGATGATAACAATCAAAGTGTTCGATTCATTAGTTGAATTTCTTACATTCGAAGAGAGGTACTATAGTCCTCACCACCAAAAAGCAAACCAACCCGTGAATTGTAGGCCATCAAGTATGCTAGGGGGTTTAGCACCTAAAGGAGGTGCAATATTTTCCGTCGTTGTCATAAAAAAATGAGAGTGGAAGAGAAAAAAATGAGGGCTCATTACAAATTTATCATATGATCACTATCCAATCATGTCGAACTCATTACAAAGAACAAAGTACAACAAAGCAGAACTTAATCAATAGAACGACGAGGGCGGCACGGCGTTGCTGGTAAGGAGGTTACTGAGGACACCCAAGAAGATAAAAGCGAAAGAAACACTGATCTCCACACCACGGTAAGGTGGCACGATAGATCGACACAAATATATGAAAGGATCAGTGAGGTGCCTTATAGCAGAAAAGGGTTGTTTCTCCCAAGGCAAGTTAGGGAACCAACTTAACAAAACTCTAATCATCAATATCCCCTGGTACAAGTCAACCCACTTGCCTGCTTGTTTAGCCACTTCCACCAATGGCACTTGGAACTCATGTGTGTTGAGTTTAGCCATGACCCGCTTTGCCACGGCGAAAAGCAATGCTAGGGCACTGGAGAAGGCTTGTTTGGGTGAAGTGGTCAGGAAAATGGGTGCGTGAAGTGGGAACAGTGATGCCTTAACTTTATGGACATGGGGTTTGTAGGAATGGTGGGTTATGCGCAGGGACGAGGTTAGTTTTCGTATTGGAGGAGAGAAAGTGATGGTGGCATTGTGTACAGGGTGAAGAAGGGGTTTGGTATGGCGTAGGAAGAGGAGAGTTCGTGAGGAAGAAGTTGTGATCGTCGCCATCTGTTGACAAAACAAAACCAGGTTTAGTAGGCTAATTTATCGATATACATACATGCGTTTTTGGCCTTGCCCGTGCGAGGTATGTTGATAAATGTGCTGCCAAGGATGAACGTTCTTAGAGTACTTTACATAACGTTTATGTGATAATAAACATTACCAATCACCATTAAAGAGGAGACACTCAATATGAAAAGGGAAAACTCTGTTCGATCACAAACCGGTAAAATTATGCGAGAATAAACTTCACCAATCCAAGCTTCCAGAACAAAATGCTGGAGTTTCAAGAAGATACAAGCAAGTTATAAACGAAAAGACATCATCAGAAAGTTGGGTTCTTCACATCAAGGACACTAATTACATAATTAGTACCTGAGTACGGGCATCAGAACTTTAAGTGTCTATGATAGAATATGACAAGAGAAAAGCTGAGAAGAACCCATCCAACAATCCAAGTAAATAAATCACCAAAATATCCATACCAATGGCATTTTTTTGGTATCTTATTTATTGATTAATCAAACTTGATGATTGAAGCTTTAAACTATTTAGATCATAATCATCAACTCACGGTAAATCACCAACCACAAAATACATAGCAAGGGCATTTTTTTGTTATTATTATTTTGCCCTAACGAGGCATCAAGCCATCATTTTCTCCTTTTTGATAGCTGTCTTAACTTTTTTTAAGGCCGTATAAAAAATGTAAACTCAAGAGAGTTGATTACTGACCTGAGACAGAGGGGGTTAGGGGCGGTCGACTGGAGGTGTAGGCGACTGGCGAACGGCTGAGTGATGGTGAGAGGGATGAGTTCAGTCTGTGTTGTTAATCGGCTTTCCTTCTCTTTTTGATCCTATGATAAGAGTACTATACTTGGCAAGTTCCTTAAAAGCTAAGTGTCTTTTTTATTTTTAAAAAGTACTTAATAAATTAAATATACTGTAATTATTAAGTCAAAAATAGTATTGGAGTCCTAATAAAGTATAGTAATTAATATATTTTTATGATATAGTAAAACTATTGACTATTCCTTATAACGGTTCATATTATTTTGACTTCAAATCTTTTTGTGATTGATGATTTGACTATTGTTTTTGTTGTTGTTGTTGTTATTGTTATGTTAAAGTTTTTTCCAAACTATCTTTGTCATCGTTCTTTTAGTAGCTCAGGTGGATTAAAAAGAAGAATGATTACCACATATTAAACGTCACGTCGCATTAGTCGTTATTGTGATTAAGACTTATTATTGATTTGATCGAGCAATAAATAATTTAATTTTACAATAGTTTAAGTTAAAATAAAATTAAGTCAAGTTTGCTACCTCAATGCCAGGTTTTTTATTGTTCTTTTTGAAAATAAAATTGTGAATAAGGCAGTGATGTGTGTCAATCTGGAAAAGGAAGGAATGGACTAATGGAGAGGCCAACTACTTCTGTCATGTTGTTTCAAACTTGGAGAGGGCGTTAGCTATCTGTAAAGAGAGCTCTGGTACCTACTCTACTTTTTCTTTTTGGCTTTGAAGTTATTCTGTCTATTAATTCTAGGCTTTCTAGCAACTTCATGATCAATTTGTTTCTCTTTTTTTTTGGCATAGTTTCGTGATCTATAGTCTAAAAGGGAGTGTATGATACGAGGAAAAGGACTTTAAAAGCGTAAATTCTAACATAGTCTTGAGACTAGGTAGCCCGGGAGAATGTATTTTATAGTTTCATACTTCCGCAGTGTTTTATCTGTAAGCATATCTGTATATCTGAACTTAGAAGGCTGCACCTGTCAGACAATCTAGCTCATTTTAATGGTCAGATATTTTCGTATGTGTCCGATATGATCAGTTGCCAGCAACTCCTCAGGGTAGAAAAAAACTGTAATATAACACATACAGCAAGGACAGACTGGAAGAGCCTTAAGCCTTCGTTATTGAGTTCTGTGTTTGCATATAAAGATAGTAGAAATGAACTACCTTTGCCAGGTGAAGTAAGGTTGAGAAGGCTGTAGAAATGTGTTTAAGCTTACAGCTTGTTAAGCCGTTGTCAAAAGCCTAGCTACTCTGCTTGAGTTCTGTCATAAGGGTGTAACAATGAAGTGTTGCGGCTTTACATATGTGTCCCAGACTCCCCCAGACAAGGAGAAGAAGAGGGCAAGAATGCAAGAATTGTGATATATACTCCATGAAAAATTTCACTTTAATTTGCTGTTTTGGTGTTTCTAGTGTTTGGTTGTACATTCGAAAAAGATTCTATATAGAAGCTAGACGACGGATAGGCCTCATAAGAATAAAGTTCTATCTGGCATCATATTACCGAATACGTAAGTGTATTGTTTGCTGTTAGTAGAACTAGAATAACCAGAGTTCACAAAAGAGCACCAAAAACTTTCTACACAGGATGCACTATAGTATGTCGGAAGTAAGAGAAATTAACACACTAAGTACCACATATAACAAGGCAAAAATTGGTAACCAAAGTGGAGGTTCACGCTTCAATAACAACTTACATTACGCGTGCCCCGTCTTTGGTGGCCTTGTTTCATTGTTTGGCGCCTCCCTTTGGGACTCACCTAGTCCAGGCCTAGTTTGAGATGAGCTTATGGACTCATCTTACTACCTAGCTCAAAGAAGTATAAAATGTATCAACTCTCAATGATTTGAAACCGCACAAGTAGTTTGACATACTTGTATTTCTCTTCTTTCTTGCTATACAATGGAATGGCGCGGATGCCACTCCGTAGCTCTGGCACTGGCAAACAAGTTTGGCCTCCAAAGTCATGCCTTCCACTCATGTTATAATCATGAACTTCAATTCTCAATAGAGCCAACTCAGGAACTGTCAAAGGAAACTCAAACTCCTTGCTCCATATGGGAGTCCATTGATCCTCGATAGGCACCGTCTTCACTTTCTTGTTATCAGCAGGGACTCCATATATTTGTAACTAGAGATATATCAAGACAAGCCACTCAGTGCAAATTGTTCAAGTAAAGCTAAAGCATTTTATCTAGGGCGCTAATTTTCCTTTGAGTGAATCCAAGATTTAAAAATGGGTTAGCAATTATATTATTTTTGCCAAAAATTTCCATTTTTTCTACCATTTTCTACCATTTTTCTACCATTTTTCTACCTTTTTTTTACCAAATTATATAAATTTGGGGCTACTCATTAGCTCTACCACTGCTTCTGAAACTTATAGCATCAGCTAACCTTAGTGAAGAAATCTGGCGGTGAGTATACATCGAAATGTGTTCTATGGAATTCCAAATGCCATCCATCCCCCATGTAAAGTTTTACCTGGTCATTGAAGTCTCAAGATATCAGTACAGTGAATTGAAATGTAATGATAAGGATAGAGATCATGTTTATTGTGCTAAGCCTTGTATTCATTGTTATAATACTTTTCAGTTTCAGATGAATGACAAACCTTCAGAATTTTCTTCACTTGGCCCCTTACGTTGGGATTGAAAACCTCGTTATTTGGACCGACATTCAAAAGAATATCCGGCTTTTTAACATAGCCACAGCTGCCATTGGCTCTAAACATTCCTTGCATTATCCAGAGGTACTTTCCATATCCCTGGTCAGAATAGAAGCCAATAGTGTTTGTTAGATTGAAGTATCCAGCTATTTGATCCTCCTGCATATCGGATGCAATCATCTGAAACTACTGAGAAGGTGTGAAAATAGAGATCTAAACCTGCATATTGAATGCAACCATTTGAACCCCATGTGTCCAGCTAGTTAGAGGATTGTAGTTTGATGATAAAATGCGTGTACCCTTTGGGTATACTCTGAGTAGATTCCTCTGAGTGAACCTGAAATGCCAGAGATTCATTTTGTTTTTACTAGGAGGAACAAAGAACATTTGGCATTACTAACATCTAATATTAAGTGGTAAAATCAATTTTTCTCGAAACAGATATTGTTTGTGTATGATCAAACAGTTTGCTACATAAATAGATTTCAGATGAATCAAGAAGTAACCCTGTTCTGAAAGGACACCGAGTAACATGTTTAGGGTAATATTGCTCTGTACATGAAAATATATCTCCCCAGGCCCCCCGCTCCCAAAGGAAAGGAGCAGAGACTAGATGTACTTTAAACGGGAAGTAAAATGTCTTTAGGATCATACATATTTCTGTACATGACAAGATGCTTCAGGAACTAATCAAAGACTGGTAATATTGTTATTTACTAGTCTAAACCCTATGCATATACTGACTACCATGTCCTGAACATTGGTTTATAATGCAAATATGCAATATGCTGTCGCAACTTTTGTTTCAAGACTAGTAAATTCTCCTAGAAGCATTGTTAAATGATCTTGTCCTTGTATCAGGTATATATCGCGAATGCATGAACATGAATGAAAACATACTCGGATAGTTAGTACTAACCGTATGATATCAGGTCCATGAGTTTTTACAGCATTTTGCAGCTTCTGCTCTCCCAGACTTAAACGGGCAGCACTCTTGAGATCACCTTTCAGCAAGTTTTCCAGCCCACCTTTTTTCTTCACAGCATGAACAGAAATCAAGCTCTTATACTCTGGAATAACAGCCTCCTCCTCGTCTTCTTCCTCCATTTCAATTTGCTGCCAAGGTAGTTGATTTAAAATATTGAGAAATTCCAAGATTAATTGCAGATCAGTGACATAAACTTTGGCATAGAGCTGACCTTGTCTGTGTGAACTTCTTTTCTGTTTCTGGTTCCACCTCCACTTCCCGATGTTGGTACTGAGTTATCAGTAGAACCATTGACCTTTTGCTCATTGTTTTCTTCTTCCTTAAGAAAGTCGAATGATTCTTTGGGTGGTTTGGTTGATATCAGAATTTTTCTCTTTAAAGATTCCGGTGAAGGAAATTCTAGAAAATCCATGCCCGGAAAGAGCATATCACCAAATGTTGCAGTAACCATCTGACTTGTAGAAGAGGAATGTTTTCAGGAACGTTTAGTTATGTATTCAAGTACGGAGTATAAGTAGTTGAAGAAAAGTTTGTTTTGGCAAACTCACCTGAGCCGCTTTAGCCTGAAGCAAATGGTCTAAGTGATCTTCAAAAGTAATGATGACAGGATACTCTGAAGCATAGAAAGCATTTTCCTTGATTGCCTCCAAACACTTGATGAAATCCACTGGAGGTGTCATTGTCCTGTAAAGGTTTGGCAAAAGTTTATTTCACTCGGATGTAGCTCATTTGTGATTATGATAAACTGTCATGTAACCTTGTTCAACCTATGTATAGGAATGCCTAGTATAAACAAAATTATGCGAAAAAATTACATACCTTCCATGGAAAACTTCCACATCACTCTTTTTCGAGTTAGGCCACAAATCTAATTCGACTACTCTGACACCCCTCCTCAGGGCCTTAATGATCGGCTCGATACTGCAGTCACTGCTGAGCTGATTCCCAGTTAAGTAAGAATTGTGGCCTGTATACAAGAAATAATGAGCCAGTGGGGCTGTCATATCATGGTGCACCTGTAAAGGTATATACAGAAGATGCTCAAATGGGTTGCACTTTGTCAGAGAATTTTGGTTATCCTGATTAAACATTACACTGAAAAGGTTACAAAATAATCATTTGAGTAACTAACACATAGAAAGTGGGTAACGGCTAGGCAGTAAGAGGTCAGGGATAAGTTTGAGTGAAGGATGATCATACCCCAAGAGGAGCAACAGGAGAGTTTAGCTCTCCAAAGAGATATTTGAAGAAGCCGTCGAGGTGAAGACCCCTCCTAGGGATGACATGAAGATGCTTGAGACTGTTGAGTATAGCTTGAGCATCATCAAGAGTAGCCTTATCTTTTTGAAAATCTACCAAAAAATTATGCAGTTTCTCAATTGTCATCACTCCATTGTCAGAGTATTCATTGAACAAGTTCACAATATCTTCTGGAGGCTCAGCCATTTTCAGCTTAAACATGCGCCGGAAACAAAAACAGAATTCATAGGCCTGTTTCGACATTTTCCTTTGACTAACTGTTGTATGAGATGTTTCAATTTTTGTTGTTATCTTTCGTTTTGTTGCTGATTCCCTGGAAGAAATTCGGAGCTCTTAACTTGTGTTATATTAATCTTTTGGAATAACCTTTTCCCAAAGTGAGAATATGTCCTCCTGGGGTATCCACTTCGTTCTATAATTGACTATTATTATTATTGCTCACATTGTTATTGTTGTAAATTATTCATCAAAGTTTTGCTCAAAAAGTAGCACTACCAAAAACAAGAACTCAAAAACAATGTTTCTCTATGGTTGTAAGCCTTGTAAAAGACAAGGTCTATAAATTATATGAGATTCCCCCGTGGCCTATATCTCGCTTTTCGTAATTATAAGAGATTTGATAAAAAAAAAAAGTATACAATTATATGAACACGATTGCAAGTGTCGGTTTTTTAATTTACACAAATATTACTTGCATCTAAAGCTGAACCGAATCATATTTCTCCATATAATTTTAGATTCAAAATTGGCTTTAAGTCATTCTTCAAGGATTTTCCACATGAGAGGGTTTAATTTATCACATGAAAAATGATGGTTTGATAATGGTAGATACGTTAAGGATTATTCTTTCCTGGAAGGTTGGAAGCTGTTTGATTGAGACCATTTCTGCAGAAAGTTTTGTAATGCTAAAAGGGTTTATGATGGTACTAAGTCAGACATTTGGCACAGCTAAGAACCTGTAACTAAAACATTTTCTGAGCATTCCTATTTAACTGACAGTAAATAATATATGCTTACTGAAGCAGTGAAGCACTATTCCCCCTGAAGTCTGAACCATATGGAAATACAGGCATCAGGGTGCAGTTAAAAAGGGTATGCACGAGAAACACATATATCAATCGTTCGTGTAAAGTGAGGTGAAAACGAGTTTAATTGTAATTATAGAAACCTCTCATTTCATTAACAGTAATCATTTGTTGCTTCCTTAGCCAGTATTGTCGCAATACTGGTCATATAACAATTTCAGAAGTGAAACAGAGAAGCATCTGTGATCTGTCCATGTGAATTTTTATTGTCGAAAAACTGTTCATATAACAATTGCAGAAGTATCAGTCCACGGGAATTATCATTCCTGAGAAGCTATATCACAGAATGCTTGTATCAGCTGAAACTGCATCAGAAGTTTTCCATGCTTGTATTTTTCTCCCTTCTTGTTATACAATGGAACTGCTCGTATGCCACTCCGAAGCTCTGAGACAGGTAAGCAAGTTTGGCCTCCAAAGTCATGCCTTCTGGTAGTGTCAAATTCACCAACTTCGATTCTTAGCAAGGCCAGATCAGGGACTGTTAACGGAAACTCGAACTCCTTGTTCCATATTGGTGACCATTCATCTTCAATAGGCACAGTCCTCTCCTTTTTCCTGTCAGATGGGACTCCCAGTACTTCAAGCTAGACAGGGAAGATCAGAAATTGATCATTGAAAGTTAACTATGCATACAAGTGGATCCCTGTATTTATCCTTGTACTAGTGCAATACTGAGATAAGTGAGACTGCATCTTGAAGGTTTGCTAAAACTTAAATTATGTTCTCATATCATCTTAATTACCTTGGTGAAAAAATCTGGTGGAGACAATGGGTCAAAATGCGATGGACGGAAATCCAAATGCCATCCTTCACCCATGTATACCTTAACCTATGCAATAAAACAAATAAGGAATGGTTAAAATGGCCTGGTTTGGAACATATTAACACTTGATAATGTCAGATGGACACCTTTAAAATCTTCTTAACTTCCCTCTTGGTGCTGGGATTGAAAGCATCATCATCCCTCAACAAGATATCTGGCTTTTTAACATAGCCGCAGCCGCCATTTGCTCTGAACATCCCTTGCATGACTGAGAGGTACTTCCCATACCCCTGTTGAGATCACAGTACAGAAATATATGAATTTCCTCCTTGATTTATACAAGCTCCGTAAACCAATTGTGTTCCTTTCCCTTTTTCTTTCATTTAATTCAGAAAAACAGAAGGGAAGGATTACAAAATTGTTTAAACAGAAGATGCAAACCTGCATGTTGAATGCGACCATTTGTGCTCCATGTGTCCAGCCAATAAGAGGATCATAATTTGAAGATAAGATTCGTGTGCCCTTCGGATACACCCTAAGCAGGTTCCTCTTGGTAAAGCTGAAAGTAGGATTAGAGGTTCATTACTCTTCTCTTGTTAATCGGGGGGGGGGGGGGATAACATGCAAGTAGAGACAGAAACATATCATATCAGTGGCAGAGCAGATATGTATTTTTCTTATGTTGCTTGGACTCAGTGTCCAAACCTATGTCCGTGTGAAAAGTGTCCGACACGGGTACTTCAGAGGGAAATGGACCCCATGAGTAGAGGGGTAGCATAGGCTACCCTCAAACTTATAAAATTTGGTAGAAAAATGGTAGAAAATATAGACTATCCTCAACATAGGAGTCTGTTTATGATCTTATAGTTTTCTATATAGAGGATGTTTAAGACAAACTTAAGCCATTCCATACAGATTTAGACATTCGGACTCTCTACGATCTGCTCATATTGCTTCAGCTAAAGAATGGTCTGCCGTGATCTAATTTGCAGACATCTGATATGATAACTACCATTGGAGCCAGAAGAAAGAATTATATGGTTTTAGAACATATTACAAAGAGAGAAACAAGATATGAAATGTAAGTAGATTGTCTTACTTGATGATATCAGTTCCATGAGTTTTAACAGCATTTTGCAGCTTCTGCTCACTCATGCTCAAACGGGCAACTCTTTTTGTATCAGATTTCAACAAGTGTTCCAGTTCACCTTTTAACTTTTTGGCATGAATGGCTATCAAGTTTCTGTACTCAGGCACCCCAGCCTCGTCCTCTTCTTCCTCCATCTCACCGTTTTTCTAGAGATTATTGATAATGTAATAAATATATTAAGACAAAAGAGGAAACACTATGAACATTGGACGTTCAAGATATTGATGCTGTCAAGCTAACCTTAGTGTGTATGTAAGCTCCACTTTTGTGTCTAAATTCACTGTCATTTTCGAAGATTGGTATTAATTTGTCAGCAGCATAACTTATGTTCTCTTCGTCATGTTCTTGTTCCTTTAGACTGTCAAGAGATTCTAGTGGTGGTTTGGTTGAAATCAGAATCTTTCCTTTCAAACTTTCTGGTGAAGGGAACTCAAGGAAATCAACTCCTGGAAAGAGCATATCTCCAAATGTTGAAATGACCATCTGAAATCAAGAAAGAGTGGGTTATTCTAAAGAAAGAAGTGTTATGATTGAACCTAAGAATTGATTTTAGTAAACTCACATGTGCCACTTTCTTCTGAAGCGAAGGATCCAAATGGTCTTCAAAAGTAATGATGACAGGGTACTCTGAAGCATAGAAAGCGTTTTCTTTGATTGCCTCCAAACACTTGATGAGTTTCACATGAGAAGTCAATGTCCTGCGAGTTTCAACAAATTTAGAATCCATACAAAAGTAGCGCAAGGCAACATGTACATACAAGTAATTTTTATGACAATCTAGTCTTAGTTTCGGTAGAAAAGTGCTATAAGTATTGTGACATTGTATTATACCCTCCATGGCAAACTTCCACATCATCCTTTTCCGAGTTAGGCCACAAATCTAATTCGATTACCCTGACACCCCTCCTGAGTGCATTGATGATCGGCTCAATGCTGCTGTCGCTGCTGAGCTGATTTCCAGTCAGGTAAGAATTGTGGCCTGTGTACAGGAAATAGTGAGCCAATGGGGCTTTCATGTCATGGTACACCTGAGGAAGATCCGAATATAGAAAATTGCTCAATATTAGGTTTTGCATTTGGTCCCAGGATTTCGGTAATGATGATTAACCAGCTTCTTGATAGAAATGTTAAGAAGTAGAATGTCTTGAGAGCACTTGAACAGAAATTTATACTGAATGTTCAGATATTGATCATTCATTGCAAAGCTGTAAGCCATGCTAATTTCTATCAAAACCTCTCAATTGAAGGGTATATCCTCCTTACGGACAAAAAAACTAAATAAATTGTGAATGATGATATCAATACCTCAAGGGAAATAGGAGGATTTTGTTCCCCTAATAGATAACTGAAGAAGGCATTAAGAGGAAGACCCCTCCTTTGGAAGACACGAAGATGCTTGAAACTATTCACAATGGATTGAGCATTATCAATAGTGGTCTTATGCTCTCCTTGAAAATCTACCAAAAACTTACGCAGATTCTCGGCCGTCATGATTCCATTGTCAGAATACATCTCGAATAAGCTTACAATATCCTCTGAAGGCTCTGCCATTTTCAGCTTGAAGATGCGACTGAAACAGAAACAAAACTTGTACGCCTGCCTTGATGATCTTATCCGCGTACTCCTTGTGGAGAGAAACTGTCTTATGTCTTGCATATTTGATCAAACTTGTGTTTCCATCTATAAGGAATGTGAATACAGTTTATTATACGTGAGTTTGTAACAGAGATTATTCACTCATGATTAAACATGGCACTTCTGGAATTGCCTCCTGCCAAAGTGAGAATATATACTTTAAGATGTCCCCACTGCTTTATTGCTGTATTTGGTGTTGCTACAATGGTTCTTTCTTCTTAGTATTTGTTCTAAGTGTACAAATCTCAGTTAACTTTTTGCTCAAAAGTAAATTTGCTGCAACAAGAACACGAAAGATGCTTTTTTACAGTTGTAAACTGCCAAGGTATAGAGGAGTACATCACACTCGTCTTATAGATGCTAATTGCTGAACTAACAGGAATATGATACAAAAGGACGTAATTCATGATCAAGTTTACAAGTGTATTTTAATCTATACGAATGTAAACTGCATCAAAAGTTTAGCTGAAGCATATTTATCTCCCTCATAACTGTATAGGGGGACTGCATGAATCCCCGGCCTCAATTCATGGACAGGCAGGCAAGTCTGTCCTGCAAAATCATCCTTTTCAGACGTGTCGTATTCGTGGACTTCAACTCTTAACAAAGCTAGTTCAGGTACTGTTAGAGGGAAACTGAACTCCTCATCCCAAACAGGTATCCATCGATCCTCTATTATCTTTGTTTTGTTCATCGTCTCATCTGCAGGTGCTCCAGCTATCCCTACCTATCAGCGTGCATAAGTGAAATCCTTGAGACCTGAAGTATTTATTTGGGGGAATATAATGTGATTATGTTTATTGCTTACCTTAGCATAGAAATCAGGCGGGGAATAATAATCAAAATGGGTTTGTTTGAAATCCAAATGCCATCCATCCCCCATATACATTTTCACCTGCAGATGACAGTAGAAAGGTGAAATTAATTTCTTTCTTAGATGAAATGAAACTATGAGAAGAAAGATCTTAATTTTAAGATTTGGCACCTTTAATGTAATCTTTATTGGTAAGTCTGCTTTGGGATTATAAACCTGGTTCTCAGGACCCAAATGCAATAGGAAATTTGGCTTTTTAACATAGCCACAACCTCCATTGGCTTTAAACATCCCATGCATCAACCATAATGGTTTCCCATATCCCTGCAAACATACAGACTTTTCCTTGATATTATGAAAATGAAATATACTCCTACTGAGTACTGACCCGAGAAAGTGAAATAAACCAAATAACCAACCAACAAGCAGTAATACAAGTCATACAATCAATGGTTAAGTAAGTTAACACAGTAGACGCCATAGGGCAGGAAAAAGTACATCCTGGTACCAGAAAGAGTTCTCTGCTCAAGTTTCTTCATTTAACATGAACATTGGTAGAAAAAAACATGAAAAATTACCGAGAGAACTTTCTATGATCAATCCCCTAGAACCATGATCTCAGTTGTAGTAATAGTGTTCAAGAAGTTGACCTGCATGTTAAATGCTACCATTTGAGCTCCATGTAGCCAACCAACAAAAGGCTCATAGTTGGAAGAGTCAAACCGTGTGACCTTGGGAAATATCCTCAAAACGTTTTTCTGAGTATACCTACAAAGAAGCACCATTCACATAGCTAGTTACAATGGTATGAAAGTTATAATTAACCATTAGCGAGTCATATAAATGATAACTGTTGAGTAATACAATAGTATGGAGGGTACCTAACGATGTTTGTTCCATAAGATGCAGTAGCTTTTGCTAGAGTTTGTTCGCTCCAACTAAGGCGGCTCAATTTAGTAGGATCTACCTTGAGCGATTCCTTCAATTTACCCCTCGGAATACCAGGAATTGTGATCATATTCTTATATGCTAGTGGCTTGTCTTGCATAGAATTGTTGCCATCACAATCATATTCGTCTTGATAATCCTGTTCATGTTCTACTTCGTCGTCATTGATCTGGTACAAAAGTGAAAGTTTAGCAACAGATACAAGAATCCTGACAAGAGGCAGAGCAGGAAAATCCTTAGCATAAGAGAACCTTAGTCTCAATTGATACTTGTCCAGAAGAAGGTAGCTTCTTCTGTGATTCACTACCCTTCTTCACAGAACCATTAGCTGCAAGATACTCCTTGGGTGGTTTTGTTGAGACGAGGACCTTGTACTTCAATGCTTCAGGGGAAGGGAAGTCGTTTGAAATTTCTGACTCAGGGTAAAACAGCATATCCTCAAACACGCGAGTAATCATCTAGAGAAAGTGAATCACAATAAGCAACTTTAATGTAGGAAGCTCTAATATTCATTTGTGACATAAGTACTTACTTTAGCTACTTTTGCTTGAAGAGTTGGATTTAAGTGATCTTCAAGAGTAAGAATCACAGGGTAGGGCGATGCACAAAAGGCATACTTTTTAATCGATTCAAGACATTTGGTGAGATCCACTGGAGTTGTGAGGGTCCTAAGATAACAATAACTTGATTACCAAACAAATATGGACTTGGAAACAACAGGAAAAAAGAAGTATTCAAGTGAATGGTGTGAGTCAGGGTCTCAGGGAGTATGTTGGCATACTTTCCATGCAGAACATGAACATCTTCTTTGTTAGGAGTTGGCCAAAGATCGAGCTCTATAACTCTTACACCCCTCTGCAGTGCTTTGATTATCGGAACATCGCTGCAATCACTGCTCAGTTGGTTCCCAGTGAGATAAGAATTATGACCAGTGTATATGAAGTAATGGGATAACGGGGCAGTCATATCTTGGTAAACCTTCAAGTCCCACCAACAAAAAAAAAAAAAGTAAATAACTATAAGATTGTAAGTTCACAACATCATAATGTTTAAGAGCCAGAAAATATATGCAATGCAAATTATTCCGATTTGCTATGATCTATGAGTACTGAAAATGCTATCATCCTTCTATCCCGAAATCAAACATGAAGTTCAAATATCCAAAAATAACTGCTAAGTTTTAAAGTTAATGCCACAAATATGTTTACTAACCTCAGATTTTATAGGAGGGTTGAGATTAACTGAGAAAAGGTAATTGAAAAAGTCATCAAGACTAAGAGACTTTTTCATAGTAGAAGTAAACTTGGTAATATGAGGGTGCTTCTGTCTCATCATCTCCTGTACAATTCTCTCTGCATCGGCCACTGTTGTCATGGATTCACCCTGGACTTCCACCATGAACCTTTGGAGTTGTTCCGGCACCATGAGGGTCCCGCATTCGGCGTACTTGTCGAAAATGGCTTTGATATCCATGGGTGGTTGCAGTTCTGCCTTCTTGAACTTCCTAGAAAAGCATCCGCATATCATGTAACTCTCCATGCTGTCTGAATAACAAACAAAATGAGATCAAAATGTCCTGTTTTCCTTTGTTCACAGGGTAGTAGAGACTGCGCAAATGTTTCTGGTGGAGTATATATATATGGTATGACAAGAGTAGGTCAGTTACACTGATTAATTCTTCTGTGATCAAGGCAGGGGACACCAAGAGGCCAATTAAACGGTTGAGTACATGAACTGAGTGATGGTAGGATTGTTTTATATGGTCAGCAATCATCAAACTGTAAGGTTGTTTATTCGTTGAATAAATGTTGTTAGATAATCATTGTTAACAGATGTCATGTAACGTTGTTTTTTATGGACCAAAAACAAAAATTTATACAGTTAAATCAAATTTAAGAAGTGCAAAATGAAGATCTAGACACAACCCCGACACAGGAAGTCAACGACGATTACTACATACGAATTTCTATTGACACTTAGCACCAATTGGCAAAATGACAGACATAAGATAATGTAAAACTACAAGAGTGATCATGGAGTATTAGTATATCGTGGCAAGTAGTACTTGTTATAATGTATTTTCTCATCATTATGACCAAAAAAATAAATTATGTTTCTCATCATTAAGTGGACCTTAAAATCGTTAGAATTACTCATATCTCCAATCTTAGTAAATATAATCACCATTGCTATATTTCATATGAAATATCTCATGATGAGGTAATCTCATAATTAACCAACAAATTATGAAAGATTTGAAACATCCTTCTTTTCACCATACAACAATATTTTGACTAATTTACACCCAAAATAATTTAAACATTTAGACTAATTTTACCAATAGGCCGGTGTTGATCATATCAGTGCTTACTATGAATAATATCATTGCATCAACTGACGTAGGGGTGAATATCGATTTGTTCTGTGGCATTTGAGGGCAAGAGACAGAACGATAAAATTTAGCTGTTCGCTTACAAGACCTTGGCAGACTGTAGTACCCAATATCTTCACTCTCATAAGAACAGATCATGCAGGATCGGACATAAATGCAATATATTTCTTACTAATGTAAGAAAAGCGCTCGAAAATAAGAACCGAATTCCGTATAACCGTTTTTCATAGTGGATAACAGAAATGACCCATGAAAAGATTAGTATGTGATAATGGTCATGTAAATGTCCATTTCTGAAACATTTTTAATCTGTGAAAATGTGTTAAGCGCCGACCTTTTAGGAGTATTTGATAAGCATGGACTGTGTAGGTGGCCATAGTAGAGAATTGTATAATAGAGTCAACCAATGTCATGGCAGTTGGTTGCTACTACCAATCAATTTGTCTGTGATCATTATTATGATTATCATATATATATGTTAGTATCTAATTAGTGGTGACTAATGCACAAAAGTAGTGGAGAAATAGGAGATAGACAGCTAAGGTGAATTAGAGAAAAGGTCATTTGAATGACAGGGAGCGATAGTTGCCGGAAATACTGGCTCCCCCACACGGCCACACCCCCCACCGTAATATTGTATATCCATTTTCATCATGTCCAAGTCTCTCTTTTTTGGCAAAGAAAATAGATTTGGACCCTCTAAAATTTATTTATCATAGAATAAGCATAAAGGTGAAAATACATGCCAAAATCAACTGGTAAAGGGATAGGTAAACCATCTCTATAATAAATAAACTCTAAAGAATCTCAACGTCAAGAAAACTACTTTATTTTTTTAATGTATGTTATGGTCAACATAATTGCATTAGTGGCATATGTCAAGTGATGATATGTTCAACTGAAAAAGGAAAAAAAAGTAGTGGAATTAGTCAAAGGTGCAATGACATGAGTACAGGGAACTTTGTGAAATTCCGACTAAATAAAATGTAATGACAATCGGATAAAATGGACACTTTTCACCTTGACGTTAAAATTGTATGATAAGATTGTATGGGGAACGTAAACTAAGTGAATGAAACCCTTTCAACATTAGTAACGATTAATCAAATCATAAAAATATGCAAAAAACAGTTCTTGTTACCAGCCAACTTTTTAGGAACTAGCGAACTATGATGAAATTAGATAGAATAAACTCTGACAAGTTCACTTGCTATAAAAAAAAAAAAAAAAAAAAAACTAGAGCGACATATCAAATGTTTTTCTTTTCCGTTCTCGCTATTCATTTTGGTTCGAATTCGAGTTTGATAGGATCACAAAAAATTAAAGCTCTCCATCATAAATTTTAACAATGCAACACTTTCAAAGCTACGAACTGAATATTTTAGTCTCGTCATTTTTACCAAGTAAATATAAGCACTCTCTAGTCCCTACTAGGTGAATATTTTATTGGTGAGGGCTTTGAAATTATGAATCAATACAATAACTTGCTTTTGATATGTTAAATCTGGCTTGTGAAGATCTCTAACTAGTTAATAATATCTGAGGTATGTTTTAGATCACTTTTGGCTCTTGTAGTCCTTAAGCAAAACTATAATGTGCTTTTGGCATTTTGTAGTATTCATGTCAATTTGTCTTTTCTGACTGAGTGCATTAACCTTTACAACAACTGCTATTTGGCTAAAGGATCTTGCTCAGCACTCCTCAATTTAATCATGGATGTTATTATATCTATCTACTTACTTGGGTTTGAGTTCTTAGGTTGAGCAATATTCATCCACAAGGTGTTTGAGGAGGAAAGTACTGCATCCTTCAGTATTTATTGTTTTCCTTCAAACATTTTACTGCTAGCTACTGTATGAAAGTGAATTGTGATTATGTGAAAACTACAAGAAGCAGATAGGATTATTTCGTAGAGGGTGAAGAGGGGAGGTGATAAGCAACTTATATAATAAAGCACTCATTGCCTACCTTTAGATTTAATCTCACAATCATACAAATTTGAGTAGTCACCATGCCCCACAATATTGACAATTGATTCGGCCTCTTAAAAAGAAGACTATGCTCAAGGATGACTGTTGATAATATACAACAAAGTCGATAGCTCTTTGAACGACCAAACTGAGTTGGGGGAAGGGGAAATTTTGAGCCTTTCAATCTAGCTCAAAATAATTATACAAATTTGAAATGCATTAGAAGTTTCACTGATTTGTACCTCTCGCCCCTATTACTGTAGAGTGGAATTGCATGGATTCCTGGCCTCAGCTCAGAAACAGGCAGGCAAGTTTGGCCTCCAAAATCATCCTTCTTGTCATTGTCATGCTCATGAACTTCAACTCTTAGCAAGGCTAGCTCAGGAACTGTTAGCTGAAAGTTGAACTCTTGATTCCAAATGGGAGTCCATTGATCGTTCTTGATCCCTGTCATATGCATTATCTCATCTGCCGGAACTCCTGCTATACCAACCTGTCATAAAGTTTTCTACCTTTGAGGTTCAACAACTTGATCCAATATAGCCGAACCATAGATTTGGAGACTGCAGTGACATTATCAGCAGCCACTTTACCTTAGCATAGAAGTCTGGTGGGGAGTACTTGTCAAAATGAGTCTGCTTGAAGTCTAATCGCCATCCATCTCCCATGTATATTGTCACCTATTGTTTAGGTTAATATTTGTTGTGTAAGATCGGACCCAAGGGATGATTTTGAATGAGAAATTTGTTTACCTTTAAGGTTGTCTTTAATGACAACTTAGATTTTGGATCCAAGACTTTTTCACCAGTGAGAAAATCTGGTTTTTTGACATAGCCACATCCACCATTGGCTCTAAACATCCCGTGCATCTGCCATAGCGATCTACCATAGCCCTGTATTTGGGAGTAAAGAGTTCGCTGTGTCAAGCGTAGTACTCATTCAGCAAACTAGGCAAATATTGCATCAAATTGAACGCTTAAAAGTCGAAGTAGAGAGGAATTCAGGCCGACCTGCATGTTAAATGCCACCATTTGAGCTCCATGCATCCAGCCAACAAATGGATTATAGTTGGAAGAGTTAAACCGAGTGCCCTTGGGGTAGATCCTTAAGATGTTCTTCTGAGTAAATCTGGGTGAGCGGGAAAGGAACATAAGGACGATTACGAGCATAATTAAGCCAGCACCATAATCCCTGAACCAATTGTGTTACCTAACAAGATCCTTTCCATGAGATGCTACTGCCTTCTCAAGTTTTTGTTCGCTCAAACTAACACGTATTGCTTTCTCGGGATCGGTTTTGATAGCCTCCTCCAGCTTACATTTTCTCTGGTGAACGGATATCAAACGCTTATATGCAAGTGGCTCCACTTGCTGAGAACATTCTTGATAACCATTTCCATCAACTTGGTCATGCTCAATCTCAAGGGCATTGGTCTGCAGCATGTATTTTTAGGATTTATAAAGAAGTGATATTTCACTAGTTTATAAACAATCAGATGCTACGGTCAGAGGTAGGTATCTGTAAAGTTCTGCAGAAAAGCACCTTACGCTGCAATGTACTTTCGAAATCGGTATCCTTCCCTGTGTGTGAGGAGCTGGTAGAGTTACTCGCAACACTTTCAGCTTTAAGACACTCCTTCGGTGGCTTTGTGGATATGAGTATCTTATGCTTCAGTTCTTCGGGGGAAGGAAATTCGTTGAGACTATCTGTTTTGGGATAAAATAGCAAGTCTCCAAATGTCTGGCTGATCATCTAACCAACAAAAGATATAAAGGAAGGTTAACTAGACTCAACAAAGCAGGCACCACAACATCAAAACAAGAGTAGAGGTGGTAGAAATGTCACCTCAGCAGCTTTGGCTTGAAGTCTTGGTTTCAAATGATCTTCAAGAGTTATGATAACAGGATATTCAGATGATTTAAAGGCATGATCTCTAATTGCTTGGAGACATGTCCGGAGGTCCACTGGAGTTGTAAGGGTTCTTTCAATACCAACAAAGAAAACTAAAATAAGACAAAGAAGCAGAAGAAAATTGTGCTTTATCAGTCTTGGCACAAGTGTTAGATATATCTATAAACTATGCTCTTAGTTGTTCTAGGAGTGATAGGAAAATCTCTAATAAATATAGAGGAAAATATAAACAACCTGCCATGGAGAACATGAATGTCATCTTTGGCAGGCCACAAATCAAGCTCGATGACTCGAACGCCCTGCTCCAAGGCCTTGATGATTAATCTCTCACTACAGTCGCTGGTCAGTTGGTTCCCAGTGAGATAGGAATTATGACCAGTGTATATGAAGTAATGTGATAATGGGGCTTTCATATCTTGGTGAATCTACAAGAAATATCACAAGATAAAAATCATTCACAAACTAGAATGTGTAGAATAAAGGTAAAATACTAAAATGCAGTTACTGAACAATATACATGGTTAGTAACACAGGGCACTGCAGCTTAGAGAACTGCAACTGATAGACGCTGCTCACCTGTTCATATTAAGTTTTCTGTTATTGGTATGCAATTAACTTCCTACCAAAACAATACCGCCACATTTAAAAATTTTGTTCTTTAGTTACCAATATACCATACATAAGATATAGACAACATGATGTTCTTATAACATTATGAAGTCTAAACAGTGGCAGATCCAGTGGGTAGCCTGGGATGTATCGGCTATCTTCTTGAAAAATGGGTAGAAAATGGTAGAAACTAGTTGAATAGTAAAACAAAGTATTAAGTTGTAAAAAATGGTAGAAATTAGTAGAAAATTGTAATATGGCCCCCTATTTTATTTCTTTGATCTGCCTCTGAGTCTAAGCAGATAATTAGTTTGTTCATAAGCTACGTACCGTAGTCATGATCAAGTAATGGAGTAGTTGTGACAACTATCCTTTCTTTAATTTTCTTTCTTCTCTTATTTCGCAAATAAAAAATGATCACTAAACTAATGAGTATATTCCGACAACTTGACAAAATGTAATAGGAAGCAAGTGTACTTACACAAGATTTGAAAGGGGGATTAAGGTCAACGGAGAAGAGGTAGTAGAAGAAATCATCAAGGGATAGAGAATTCCTGGTATACTTGGCAATGTGGTGGCGTCTCCTAAGCACCTCCTCCACTATCTTCTGAGCCTCGGCGATCACCGCCTCAGGCTGCTCCCCCTGAACCTCAACCATGAAGCGCCTAAGCTGATCCACAGTCATGTAAGCCCCGCCTTCAGCGTACTCCTTGAACATCTCCTTCACATCGGAAGGTGGTTCGACGTCTGTTATACCGAATTTTCTTGTGAAGCACAAACACACTCTATAGCTTCCCATGATGATCTCTAGCTAGGATTCGCCTCAATATGGAACTTGCCCCTTAGCTTGTTCAGCCAAGTCCGCAATTGATCAGCTTAGATAAGGATGGTCAAGGGAAGAGGGGAAGGTGTTTAATATGTTGGTTAGTCAACCAAAGTCTAAGGTCGTTTTATAAGACTATTTCTTTAAGATCAGTTGGTGATTGTAAACTCATTTTAGTTAGGACTTGGGAGCTATCAAGACATTTAGTGGTGGGCTGGTGAACTCCCGCGCGCGAATGATTTAATTTGTCAAACGTACGTGACAGAACACCATAATGCATGTTAGATGATGGTAACAGAAGATCATATTTAATTCACATAAAATCGAGTAGGAGTAGTACTATTGCTACACATTATACATTTGGAAGTCCATCTTTCTTTCGTCAAAGAATCTGGTAGTGATTATCTGACCAGGCTTTTAACATTAATTTGATGACAAATTATAGATGAACAGTTTTCAAGCATTCGGAGAGGTGTTTAAGACTTTAAGGTACTAGTTATGGAACTATTTGCTTAATTTGAGAGTGAAAAGAGACGAGTTGATTCGAACACACACAGAAGTGAATTGGTAAATATCAGAAGAAGTAGAGCCTAAATTGCTGGCCGTGCTCGAAGCAACTTATTGAAGATAGATATCAAATGCGACAGAGGAGGAACCAAGGTTTTGCAAAGCAGTAAAACTCCAACACTTATACCGTAGACGTGGAGGTATATACCTTTTCGTGCCCCCGG
>CAAKMY010028750.1:0-11660 GCA_901111285.1 Corrigiola litoralis | reverse complement strand
TAATTTCTCGTTCTTATGATTCAGCTTTATATTATGCATGAGATCCTGTTATAGATGTTAGGAAATTTGTTCCTGAAATTCCGCCTTATACGCATCTATAAGTTCTTACATTGACATAGTTATAAAGGTGGAAATCGAAATTAGCTCCCCACCGCACTGCCACACATACGCACACAGAAAAGAATAAATAAGAGAATACCTGCTCAATTTTCCCAAGAAGTGCAAGTGATACGATTTCTTATCGCAGCCATTTGGTGCTCCATTCTTCAGGAAAATCAGGTACTGCAGTTAGGGGGTAAAGAAATAACATTAATTACTAATTCCATATCTGGATATAGCAAATATGGATATGCAGGAATAATCTAGGAAAAGAAAACGGTCAGAAGCCTTTGCAATAAAAATTGGAGGGAGCTGATTTTGCCAAGGAAGAATTTTGATTCCTTCCAAGGATTTTTTTACCTTAGATAAAAATACCCTCTTTATTATTACATGAAGAAAATATTGCTAAATTGTTGGAGATATTGTATATTATACAAATGGAAATTTGACATAAGTAAAAGAAAAAAGATGTTAAAGTAAATTAGGTCAATATCCACCATAACTCATCTCTTTTACCTACACCAAGTTTATACAGATCATCTTTTTCATTGCCACAAGTAAGCTTTTTTCCATTTCCACTATAGCCGTCATTAATTAACTCAAAAATCCAGAAATGAGACCTAGTGTATGGATTCTCACTTCCCTAGTTCCCTATACATTTTAACTGTTAAACTGTTGGCTACCAGATGTCCTCCATATTATCTTTCGCCAAAGTTGCTCAGTTTTTTTGATTTTGGTTTTGTAATATTCTTTTGATTTGAGCTCTCCTGCTTCTCCTTAGTTCTTATCCTATTATTATCTTTGGGAGGAGTATAAGATAGTGGGGTTGTCAGAATTGTGGTTTTCAGCTAGTTGAAATGTTAGTCTTGCGTAGTTAAAAGGTGAACGTGTATCAGTAACTACTTCTATTCGCTGCCAAGTGCCAACTGGTCAACAAATTATAGCTATGTTTGTGGGGATTTTGTGATCGATTTGGTGTCATAGAGATAATATGGTGTTAAACAGAGGTAGTCTCCATCCTCAGGCCATTTCTTTAACAAACGAATTGGACTTGGCTTCCCTTGGTTCTAATTTCACCTGTGAAGGTCTCAACCCCTGTTTTATGAAGTGGACTTGCAGGGACAGTTTAGAGGATCATAGACTACTGGTGGTGGTGGGATAATGTCTGAGTATTTTCTTTTTTTTTTTTTGAGGAATGTCTGAGTATTTTCGTTTACTTCTCATCTGTAAAAGAAAAAAAAATTACCTTTCTAAAGTATATTATATATTCAGCAATCTTAACAATATTTCCTTCCTTTGCAAAAAAAAAAAAACAAAAAACAACAGTATTTCCTTCCTATGAAAATAAAGAGGGTATTTTTGTCTAAGGTAAAAAAATCCTTGGAAGGAATCAAAATCCTTCCATGGCAAAATCAGCTCCCAAATTGGAGACGCATAACATTGCACAATAAATCATGCACAACAGCTGAAATAAGGCAAAAAACCAAAAGGGGAAAAATGTTTCTCTCACAGCACATCTAAAATAACAAATTTTACAAGCCATCTAGGAGAAAATATTAAAGTTTCAGTCTCTCAGAAAACAGGTTTGCAAATGACTACTACACCTTTGGTAGGCTATAACACAGAAATTTAGGGTAATTATGAATGACAAGACATGTAATAATCACATGTTTCATAACAGAACAGCAGGAGTGGAATTGGGATGAAGACCCAGGACGCGCATATGCGTCTGCAAGCAAGTAATAGTTTCTCAAAATAGATACATAACTAAAATATAATACCCGCTCATCTTTTTTGCAGGTTTCACGACAAGCTGACCATTTTCGAAAACACCTCTCGCATGAATGGGCTCAAGTGAGACTGCAAAATTAAGCAAAGCCAAGTTAATTAAACAAAGAAACATATAAAAACCTTAGAAGCAAGTTAAAGCATCCACTTTTTGCCGAACACTTATAATAAACCAAAGACAACTAATCATGTCATAATCACCAATGAAAAGGATGCATGAGGAAATACTGAAAACAAAAGATAAAATTGGAAGTCATGATAATCAAAGCTAAGCGAAAAACAAGCTAATCTAGAGTGCTGAGGTCAAATTAAAAGGCTAACAGAGTACATAAGCGATCACTGTAGAACAGCTTTTTTCATATTGAGGTTATTCTATCCAACAAAGAAAAGAGGGTCTTGTTCATTAACCACTATCGATTTTTCCAAACAACACAAAACATATTCAACTCTACAAAATCAGTAGCAAGAGCGAGAGGACATATACCTTCATAGAGACCATCCTTATCGTTCACAGTAACCTACAAAACAGAAGATTAGATAATGAACTCAGAAATATGAAACAGGATATAACACATTATAAATCAATATGGCACAACAATACATAGAATAAAAGTGATGAGCTTCAGAAATAAGAAAACAAACGGTTCGATCGAATTTAGGATATAAGTTGCCCCCGACATTTGGCTTACTGCAGGAGTTGAACAAAACAACAACAACAAAAAGTAAGTGGCTTAACAAATTAGCAAAATCAAAATGCAAAACAAAAGTAGAGTGAATAATCAACATAAGAAATTAGATATCGACCAACCATTTGTTAGATTCAATCCAAACCATAGATCATCTCACTGTGGTTAAAAATCCTAAAATATTTTTACTTCTGAACCATGCATGATTACTTGAATAATGGCGAATATTAGACGTCAATAAACCTAACGGGCACAACCCCAGGCATCCTCGACACGTACACTAAAGAATGGAATAAGAAAATTATCAAAAAGTAGCTTTGGCGCGGCCTAAACCATCGGTTTTCTCCACTATGTACATGCTCGAACCGAGCGCTAAACACACCGTAAAACTATCAAGAAAGAGGAATGTCATTGCAAAATGCTTCAATTATGCTCCAATACACCCTATGAACATGCTTGTTAAATTTCAGGACTTTTTACGGAAAATCAAAAATCAACAATAAAAAACTGGTTTTTGTGTATAAGCCACGAAAAAACCTCATTTCGGTTACGGAATAGAATCAGACGAAAATTGGCATGAGAAATCCTAAACACATATAATGAAGAATGGAACAAAAAATTGTCAGAAAGAAGCTTTGTCGTTGCCAAACCATTGGTTTTTCTCCATTATGCACATGCTCGAACCGAGTGCTATACACACCGTAAAACTATCAAGAAGGAGGTATGACATGTCACATGCTTCAATTACGCTCCTAAACACCCTATGTACATGCTCGGTAAATTTTGAGACTTTCTCCGGAAAATCAAAAATCGACCAAAAAAGCCGGTTTTTGTGGAGTGTAATCCACGAAAAAACGTCGTTTCGGATCTGAAATAGAATCGGACGAAATTTGGCATGAGGCATCCTAGACACTTATAATGAAGAATGGAACAAGAAAATTGCCAAAAAGTGGCTTTGACGTAGCCTAAACCATCAATTTTGTCCATTATGCACATGCTCGAACTCAGCGCAAAACACATCATAAAACTATCAAGAAAGAGGATTGGCATTGCCACATGCTTCAATTATGCTCCAATACCTCCTATGAACATGCGTGGTAAATTTCGGGAATTTCTCCGTAAAATCAAAAATGGACCCAAAAATTCAGTTTTTGTAGACTATAACCCACGAAAAAACCTCGTTTCAGCCCAGAAATAGAATCGAACGAAAACTGTCATGAGGCATCCTAGACATACATATTGTAGAATGGGACAATAAAATTGCAAAAATAAGTTTTGGCGTAGACCAAACCATCGATTTTTCTCCATTATGGACATGCTCGAATCGAACGCCAAACACACCGTAAAACTATCAATAAGAAGAATTGGCATTGCCACATGCTTCAATTTGGCTCCAAAACACTCTATGAACATGCTCGGTAAATTTTGTGACTTTCTTCGGAAAATCAGAAATCGACCCAAAAAGTCGGTTTTTGTGGACTATAACCCACGAAAAAACCTCGTTTCGGCCCCAAAATATAATCTGACAAAAATCGTCATGAGACATCCTAGACATATATCATGAAGAATGGAACAAGAAAATTGGCAAATAGTAGCTATGGTGTAGCCCAAACTATCGGTTTTCTCCATTAAGCATGTGCTCGAACCAAGCGCTAAACACACAATAAAACTATCAAGGAGGAATGGCATTGTCACATGCTTTAATTACGCTCCTAAACACTCTATGAACATGCCCGGTAAATTTCGGGACTTTCTCCGGAAAATCAAAAATCGACCCAAAAAGCGGCTTTTTGTGGACTATAACCCACGAAAAAACGTTGTTTCAAATCTTAAATAGAATCGGACGAAATTTGGCATGAGGCATCCTAGACATTTATAATGAAGGATGGAACAAGAAAATTGCAAAAAAGTGGCTTTGACGTAGCCGAAACCATCAGTTTTGTCCATTATGCACATGCTTGAACCGAGCGCTAAACACCCCGTAAAACTATCGAGAAAGAGGATTGGCATTGCCATAGGCTTCAATTATGCTCCAATACCCCTATGAACATGCGTGCTAAATTTCGGGAATTTCTTCGTAAAATCAAAAATGGACTCGAAAAGTCAGTTTTTGTGGACTATAACCCACGAAAAAACCTCGTTTCGGTCCCGAAATAGAATCGAACGAAAACCGTCATGAGGCATCCTAGACACATATATTGTAGAATGGGACGATAAAATTGCCAAAAAGAAGCTTTGGCGTAGACCAAACCATTGATTTTTCTCCATTATGGACATGCTTGAATCGAGCGTCAAACACACCGTAAAACTATCAATAAGAAGGAATGGCATTGCCACATGCTTCAATTAGGTTCCAAAACACTCTATGATCATGCTCGGTAAATTTCGTGACCTTCTTCGGAAAATCAAAAATCGACCCAAAAAGCCGGTTTTTGTGGACTATAACCCACGAAAAAACCTCGTTTCGGCCCCATAATAGAATCAGACGAAAATTGTCATGAGACATCCTCAACACATATCATGAAGAATGGAACAAGAAAATTGGCAAATAGTAGCTATGGCGTAGCCCAAACTATCGGTTTTCTCCATTAAACATATGCTCGAAGCGAGCGCTAAACACACAGTAAAACTATCAAGAAGGAGGAATGACATTGCCACATGATACAATTATGCTACAAAACACCTTGTGAACATGTTTGGTAAATTTCGGGACTTTCTCCGGAAAATCATAAATCGACCCAAAAAGCGGGTTTTTGTGGACTATAACTCACGAAAAAACCTCGTTTCGGCCCCGAAATAGAATCGGACGAAAATTGACATGAGGCATTCTAAACACATATAATATAGAAATGGAACAATAAAATTGCCAATAAGTAGTTTAGGCGTCGCCCAAACCATCAGTTTTTCTCCATTATGGACATGCTCAAACAGAGCGCTAAACACACCGTAAAACTATCAAGAAAGAGGAATGGCATGGACACATGCTTCAGTTATGCTCCAATAAACCCTAAGAACATGTTGGTATATTTTGGGACTTTTTCATGAGAATCAAAATCGACTCAAAAAGCCTTTTTGTGGACAACCCACGAAAAACCTCGTTTCGGCCCCAAAAACGAATCCGATGAAAATTGGCATTAGACATCCTAGACACATATAATGAAGATTGAAACAAGAAAAATGTAAAATAGAAGTTTTTATGTGGCCCAAACCATCGCTTTTTCTCCATTATGCACATACTCGAACTAAGCGCTAAACACACCGTAAAACTATCAAGAAGGCTTTATGTTCCAAAACACCTAATGAACATGGTAGGTAAATTTCGGGACTTTCTCAGGAAAATAAAAAAGCCGGTTTTTGTGGACTATAACCAACGAAAAAACCTCGTTTCGGCCCTGAAATAGAATCGGACGACAATTGGCATGAGAAATCCTAGACACGGATAATGTAGAATGCGAAAAGAAATTTGCCAAAAAGAAGCTTTGGCGTGGCCCAAACCATCAGTTTTTCTCCATTATGCACATGCTCGAACCGAGTGCTAAACACACTGTAAAACTATCAAGGAGGAATGACATTGTCACATGCTTCAATTACGCTCCTAAACACCCGATGAACATGCTCTGTAAATTTCGAGACTTTCTCCGGAAAATCAAAAATCGACCCAAAAAGCCGGTTTTTGTGGACTGTAACCCACGAAAAAACGTCGTTTTAGATTTGAAATAGAATCGGACGAAATTTGGCATGAGGCATCCTAGACAATTATAATGATGAATGGAACAAGAAAATTGCCAAAAAGTGGCTTTGACGTAGCCCAAACCATCAGTTTTGTCCATTATGCACATTCTCGAACCGAGCGCTAAACACACCATAAAACTATCAAGAAAGAAGATTGACATTTCCACATGCTTCAATTACGCTCCTAAACACCCTATGAACATGCTTAGTGAAATTCGGGACTTTCTCCGGAAAATCAAAAATCGACCCAAAAATCCGGTTTTTGTGGACTATACCCCACGAAAATGCGTCGTTTCGGATCTGAAATAGAATCGGACGAAATGGCATGAGGCATCCTAGACATTTATAATGAAGAATAGAACAAGAAAACTGCCAAAAAGTGGCTTTGACGTAGCCCAAACAATCAGTTTTGTCCATTATGCACATGCTCGAACCGAGCGTTACACACACCGTAAAACTATCAAGAAAGAGGATTGACATTGCCACAAGCTTCAATTATGCTCCAATACCCCTTATGAACACGCGTGGTAAAATTCGGGAATTTCTCCGTAAAATCAAAAATGGACCCAAAAAGTCATTTTTGTGGACTATACCCCACGAAAAAACCTTGTTTCGGCCCAGAAATAGAATCGGACGAAAACTATCATGAGGCATCCTAGGCACATATATTGTAGAATGGGACAATAAAATTGCCAAAAAGAAGCGTAGACCAAACCATCGATTTTTCTCCATTATGGACTTGCTCAAATCGAGCACCAAACACCGTAAAACTATCAATAAGAAGGAATGACATTGCCACATGCTTCAATTAGGTTCCAAAACACTCTATGAACATGCTAGACACATATCATGAAGAATGGAACAAGAAAATTGTCAAATAGTAGCTATGGCGTAGCCCAAACTATCGTTTTTTTTTTTTTAAAGTAAAAGTTAGAATTTCATTACTTCAAAAAGAGGTATGGCAATGTGCCATATACAAGAACAGTAGAAAGAAATCTACTCAACCAGTGCATCTGTAATGCTAGACTGATCACAGTCCCTAGAACAGAAAACGGTTCTAACACTAACAACATATTTGATCCTATGAATCACACTCTCATGGCTATGCTTACCATCCTTAAAAATTCTACAATTCCTCTCCCACCAAATTTCATAAACTGAAGCTAGCAAAGCACATCTGAGCAGCTTCTGCCTCCAGTTCGAACCTTTTACATTGGCATCATACCACCTCAACTCATACTTCAGGACTTTAACCCCTTTTTTCAGACCAAGCCAAACCATCACAGATTGCCACACCCTGAACTATTGGTTTTCTCCATTAAACATATGCTCAAAGCGAGCGTTAAACACACAGTAAAACTATCATGAAGGAGGAATGACATTGCCACATGATACAATTATGCTCCAAAACACCTTGTGAACATGTTTGGTAAATTACAGGACTTTTTCCGGAAATTCAAAAATCGACCCAAAAAGCGGGTTTTTGTGGACTATAACTCACAAAAAACCTCGTTTCGGTCCCGAAATAGAATCGGATGAAGACATGAGGCATCCTAAACACATATAATATAGAATGGAACAAGAAAATTGCCAATAAGTAGCTTTAGCGTCGCCCAAACAATCAGTTTTTCTCCATTATGGACATGCTCGATTAGAGCGCTAAACACACCGTAAAACTATCAAGAAAGAAGAATGGCATGGACACATGCTTCAGTTATGCTCCAATAAACCCTAAGAACATGCTCGGCAAATTTCGTGACTTTCTTCAGAAAATCAAAAATCGACCCAAAAAGCCGGTTTTTGTGGACTATAACCCACGAAAAAACCTCGTTTCGGCTCCAAAATAGAATCGGACGAAAATTGTGATAAGACATCCTAGACACATATCATGAAGAATGGAACAAGAAAATTGGCAAATAGTAGCTATGGCGTAGCCCAAACCATCGGTTTTCTCCATTAAGCATATGCTCGAACCGAGTGCTAAACACACAGTAAACCTATCAAGAAGGAGGAATGGCATTGCCACATGATACAATTATGCTCCAAAACACCTTGTGAACATGCTCGGTAAATTTCGGGACTTTCTCCAGAAAATCAAAAATCGACCCAAAAAGCGAGTTTTTGTGGACTATAACCCAAGAAAAAACATTGTTTCGGCCCCGAAATAGAATTGGACGATAATTGACATGAGGCATCCTAAACACATATAATATAGAAAGAACAAGAAAATTGCCAATACTTAGCTTTGGCGTGACCCACACCATCAGTTTTTCTCCATTTTGGACATGCTCGAATATAGCGCTAAACACACCGTAAAACTATCAAAAAAGAGGAATGGCATAAACACATGCTTCAATTATGCTCCAATAAACCCTAAGAACATGCAAGTAAATTTTGGGACTTTTTCATGAAAATCAAAATTGACTCAAAAAGTCCTTTTTTGTGGACAACCCACGAATAAACCTCGTTTCGGCCCCAAAATAGAATCGGACGAATATTGACATGAGACATCCTAGACACAGATAATGAAAATTGGAACAAGAAAATTGTCAAAAAGAAGCTTTGGCGTGGCCCAAACCATCGGGTTTTCTCCATTATGCACATGCTCGAACTGAGCGCTAAACACACCGTAAAACTATCTAGAAGGAGGAATGGCATTAAGACATGCTTCAATTATGCTCCAAAACACTCTATGAACATGCTCGGTAAATTTCTGGACTTTCTCCGTAAAATCAAAACTCGACCCAAAAAGCCGGTTTTTTTGGACTATAACCCACGAAAAAACCTCGTTTCGACTCTGAAGTAGAATCAGACGGAAATTGGCATTATACATCCTATACACAGAAAATGTAGAATGGGACAAGAAAATTGCCAAAAGAAGCTTTGGCGTGGCCCAAAACATGTGTTTTTCTCCAAATTATTCACATGCTTGAGCCGAACACTACACACACTGTAAAACTATCTATAAGGAGGAATGACATTGCCACATGCTTTAATTAAGCTCCAAAACACCCGATTATTATGCTCGGTAAATTTTTGAACTTTCTCTGGAAAATCAAAATCGACCTATAACGTCGGTTTTTAATACGTTTGTGTATTATTCAGATGTACATCTAAAAAGTATTGTCAATAATTTGTCAAAAAAGATGTTGAATTTTTTAAAAAATGGAAAATAAGGAAAATAGAAGAAAATAAGGTAATCCCTTTTTTAATTATTCATTTAGTTAAATAATACCGTTCTAAATCACTAATCTAACGGAATTTAGTGAAAAACAAACGTCCGTCTTCATTAAGGGCATTCTGGCTTTTTCGAAATAACAGAGGGATATTATGACTTTTTGGCCAAATCTCATGAACATTCTATAGAATTTCCCCTTAATAATTTGTGCAGTATAAATAGGACATATCAAATATCGATGTTATTCTGTCAGCGAACACCACCAAGTATCGACCTTATTTAGTCAGAGAAACCAATCGTGATTCGTGATGTTAGGTGACAACCCTGTGAAGGAGATGCCCCATCTCCGACAAGCACAATCATCTGTGACGTGTGCGACTGAACAACTCCGTCATCTCTCTCTCTCGTAATCTTCTCTCTAATTGACCTTGTTTCAAACCCTAGAATTTAAGTATGTCCTTTCCTTATCCTATTGCTTTTATTGTCGATTATGCATGGTTTGCCCCAAATAAGTTATGCACCAATTTGGGTATTCTAGATCATTCTAAACCGACTTTACCACCACCGTCTTCAACTCTGACAATAACCCAATTCTCAGAAACAAGTTTGGGATTAGATTAACCCGAAAATATGGGACCTTTGATTAGTGGGAGTGTGGGACATAACAAAATTACGAGATTATGAAGTTTGTAGGTCCAGTTGGTGAAAAAGGTTGTACCTTTGATGAGTATGGATGAGGCTTAACACGAGATGGGATTCGTATGAATAAAGGCTTGTTTTTTGAGGAAAGGATCATATCCCATTTTTTATGGTGATTTAAAAAGTCTACTCTACTTTTGTCTTTGCATTTTGATTATGCTAATTTGTTATGCCACTTACTTTTTGTTATTGTTTTATTTAACTTGTGTGCAGCAAGCCAAATGTGAGGAATAATTTGTCATATGATATATTCAAGCCAGAGGTTTGGTTTCTTCTTTCTTAAGCTCATCACTTTCATTCCAAATTTGGTTTTGATTCTCGTTTTTTTGTTTACTGGTTTGTCGAAGCTTGAGCTGTAAACCTCGAGGGAAATTTGAAATAAGCATATTATAAGTAAAGAGGAACATGTAGTTCAAAGTAGCCATAAATGAAGTATTTCTTTCTCATTTGAAATTCTCGTTAAAGGCGTTTTACGTACTTGGGACATAAGTAGCCATAAGTTGGTACCTCGAATTGAACAGTGGAGCTCCGGAAGTAAATCAATCATTATGAAATTATCATTCCACGGGATCTGTATTCGGGTTATATAAACTCCTAGCCACGTTATTGATGTTGATGCAACTCAATTTTTATGCTCCACCTAAAAAGAAAAGTCATTCAGATATGGTTTTTTAAGTTGACGTTTGAAAAGTACATTCTTTTTTGTATTCTCTATTATATCAGCAAGGGACTTACAATCTTTCATTTTTTGTATTGTTGTGTTATATTGATTTATGATGTGATTTCCTTATTTAATCTTCTGTTTTGAAGGTTACCGTGTACGATAAGGATGGTCGCTATGAAGGTATATGTCCTCCAGCTCTTGATACTGTTTTAGTTGAGTTTGAGTATTTTGTTGTTTTTTGAAAAAATTGAAAGTGGTCTCTGAAAAACAACCTATCGTATGGGATGGGATGACTGTGTGGAGGCATGTTCGAAAGCATTGGGATAATGATTATGATATAGTGTGAAAGAGGGTGTGGTGGTGTTTTTTTCCTTGTTGGATGACTTTTTTTTTTATCAAGCTGCTCTACCGTGATCACTTATGTACTCCGTTCAATTTGACATCAACACTCTAGATTAGCTTGGTTTTCGGTTAGCTTTAATTTTCATTGCTGCTCCGGTATGAGTTGTGGTTGAAGTTTCTTTTTGTTTTCAGTTTGTCCTCATGCATCCTTTTCATAGGTGATTACATGATTAGTTGTCTTGGATTTATTAGAAGTGTTTGCCACTAAAATTGATGCTTTACATTGCCTTTAAGGTTTTTATATGTTTGTCAGAATAACTTGTCTTTGCTCAATTTGCAGTGACACATGAGCCAATTTATGCCAGAAATGTTTTTGAAAATGGTGAGCTTGTCGTGAAACCTGCGAAAAAGGTGAGATGGTTTCAGCCTTTTATTTATGTACTCCCTCTATTTCCACCAATTCTTTACATTT
>CAAKMY010028707.1:1155-25618 GCA_901111285.1 Corrigiola litoralis | reverse complement strand
GCGGACTTGTTTGCTATGCATTTATAAAGACATTATTAAACTATTTTGTACTTATCTATGTAAATAGTAAGTGGCACTCCCCCCGCGTATGTTTCGTTGTTTGTTATTAAAATCAATTCTTTCCATTTCCACATGTTTTGTTTTGATTGAGACGTATATGTTGCAATGTGTACGCATGTACATAGTCCTATTAATTAGCGCATGTGGTCATCCAAGTCTTTCTAAAATGATCACAACCAAGTGAGATAGCATCCACAACTATTTAGTTAAGCGTGCTGATATGCTATGTACGATGGTTCTTTTGTTGGGGTACGGACGCGCGAGCTTTGGATTTGGGCTGTGACTATCTTGGGTAGTTTCGAAACTAGCTTAGAGGCTTAGACCCTTTGGAAATTTTTGGCTCCAAAATATCAATATGCCTTGCCATATGTATTGTTCCTATTGCATAAAATGTCATATTCGAAAAAAGAATAAAGATTTTGATACTTGTTACAACCGTTGTAAAAGAGTAGGAATTGTTGTCCTATTATCCCACCACTATCTCATTATGTGCCTCTTTGAATTGTACGAAGTTTCCTTTTTATATACAAAATCTACATCGTTGTAGATGTAGTTGGCCTAGTCCCTAGCTACACATCTGCTAAATCAAGTTTATATTTCTAATAGAAAATAAGCACCCAAACCACTGAAAAAGTTCGTTATAGACTTATCAGTACAGGTTTCCTACCTGGGTTGTCTGATGTCTAATACCATCTGCCTTAATTTTACCAAACTATAATAAGTACAAATGGTCCTATAAAAGCACATACTAGTGCTTATTACGTACGCCATATCTATTTCCAAAACTAATATACGCGGTAGTATCTTTAGTAGACGTGGCCTGCTACAACTGGTCGAGGCAGGTGAACTTTTGGATCACATGAAAAGCCCTCACATGAAGTGGATAACGTCGAATGGGTCCCAACTGAGCCCACGTCGGAGTGGCAGCTCATGCCTATAGTGCACACATCAGCCTAAAAAGTTGGAGGAAAAAGGGATAGGTTTCAGATAAAAAAAGTGACCCAAAAGCAAACCAAACACATCCAAATGGCTCGCTTTACCTTGTAACTAGCTAGCTAAGCTGCTTTGCTCATCACTCTACTCTGACTTCTGACTCTTGTTCATGTACAACACTCCATGCCTTTTCCAAGTACTGTTGCATATCCAAACTCTTCTTAATTCTCAGGTTTGTACTTTACCAGTTTTTCTATGCTTCTTTTTTTTCCAACTTTGAGCACCACCCTCTAACATGTATGATTACAACCCTCTGAGTTAGGACGTATTTCGGAATATCATGTGAGAGGGTGGTATTGAGATCGGACACCTCTATATGGTAGCGCTATCTCATTTTTCTTCTTGCTTAGCCGAAAAGTAAAATTTGAAGTGGTTTGCATGTGAAAACTGAACAGTAAAAGTAAGGTATTGTTATGGAACAGTGAAAGTAGTTCAGTGTCAATCAGTGAATCATGACAAGCTTGGATCGTTCTACTAAATGCTAAATCTGTTAAAAAAGAATGACGTATATGAGTAGCTTGTTTCATAGATATTAGATACAGTAGTTAGTAAGACTTGACTAAGTTCGGTCTACGTTGGTAGGGTATCAATCATATCCTACAGATCAGGTGTCACTTCTTATCTGACAGTAAAAAGCTATTTTTTGTTTCCCAAATATTGCTTAGTTGTTTATAGACATGATTCGACTTGGATATGAATAACCATACTGCAAGTAAGCAAGTTGCACAACCATCAATGAGTTGACAGTTATTTCGAGAATAGTCAAAACATGGTGTTTCCTATCGAAGACAGAGTTACAGATAGCTAGCAATGTAACATTGATAGCATTTACTCTATCTCATGTATACCAAATACTCCGCAATATGTACCCCGTCTCATGTAAGCCAAATATCTGGCAACTTGGAACTCTCTGTCTGTTGTTCTGGTCACTAATGAAGAACACTAGCAAAAGCTGACATATGTTGGTTCTAGACACTCGAACGTGGGGACAAAAAGTTCTAGTACTACTCGCAATTTATGGACGTTCATGGATATATCAACTCTATTACATAAATCTATTATCTTTGTATGATGCTCTGCCTTACTATTTTATATTTGCAGCCCGATGTATAAAGGGGCTCAAGAATGGAGAAAACATGTGAATTTTGTGGAGCACCCAGGCCAATTGTCTACTGTCAGGCAGATGGAGCATTTCTTTGCCTCTCGTGTGATGCCAAAGTACATTCAGCAAATGCTCTTTCCGGCCGTCATTCCCGAACCCTTCTATGTGATTCTTGCAGATATAATCAGGCTTATGTCCGGTGCTTAGACCATTTGATGCTATTATGCCGCGGTTGTGATTCCCGCCTGCACAAGCTATTACCTCAGCACAAGAAGCTGATGATAAATAGCTTTACTGGATGCCCTTCTGCTAAACATTTTGCAGCTTTATGGGGCTTTAAAGCAAATGAACTGAATGATTTTTCCACTCGTAGTCACCTTGGATCTGAATCAAGCATGTTTAATGATATGTTTAGTTTAGAGTTGAAGAGCACTGGATCTGCTGTAGAGTCCACTTCTGATATCAGTCAACCTGGAATAGGTTCCAGCAACAGCAACAATCGTTATAAGGTACCATAAAAATCAGCTGTTTTTTTTTTATGACTCATGTGCTACTTTCAGTGGAAGATGCTGACATCCTTAACCTTTAAAATTCTTCTGGAAGCCTGGGGGGGGGGGGGGGGGGGGGGTGGTGAGTAACTGTGTTTACCCGAGCTCGATGCACAGCTGAGGTGTTTCTTGCTCAATTATCCAATACATAGCTAATCCAGAAAAAAAGGTCTAGTATGCGTAAGCATTCAAGTTCAGATGTTCAGTTATCTCTAATTTATGCTTATTCCATCTGTAAATGAATCTCTCTCACCTTAAAAACAAGCTGTGGAACGACGAGTAGACTGGCATGTCCAACGCAATCTTCTTCACTGATAAACTTGTACAACAGCCTATTTAATATACTACTCCGTACATTCATTATTTCTGCAGACCAGCAACGACCAAAAAGAGCAAAACAATTGCTTGATCATGCAACAGATTCTTGACTTGAAGAAGCTTCAACTCACTGATGACGATGATAACCAGTCACCATTGCTACATCGTCATGATGAATTTGTTACCCCTTCTTCCATGTATGGCACCTCAGGAAAGCACAATGAAGGCCTGGACCAGCAATTAAAGGAACTCGATTATCTCGCTAATAATCCTCAGAACATGAACAATTCAAATCAAGTGACAAAGGGAGAACGTTATCCTTCATCAACATCTCAACTAGACCATTTTCCCGGCTCTTCATCTGTAGCAGATCCCTTATGTCAGGGTAAAGATCCAGTAGATAATAGTCAGGTTTGTGTATTAGAACTTGTCATTTAGAAATGTTACCTACAATTCTACTGCCTCCAGCTTATTTTCTTAAAGTGACACTGCAGTTTTGGACTCAAAATATGCAAGATCTTGGAGTGTGTGAAGAACAGGGGAGCTTTGATGACTTCAACATACCCGAGGTGGATGCAACATTCCGCAACTTTGAAGACCTTTTCACTGGTGATGAAGGCCTAACCCAAGCTCTACTTGAAGATGATGATCTAATGTGGTCAGAGATTGAAAAGGTAAAAGAGCAGGTGCAAAAAAATTGTAGTCTAATGTCAGCTGATTAATATTGAAGCTCATCTGTTCTTTGCTGTTGCACCTGCATTTCAGGATGTGTCTGTTGCGTCTTCTGTCTATGCCAACAAGGATGCAAATCTATCTGGTCGTAATACAAATCAGCTATCCCGAAGCTTTCAAAATTCACAATATCTGATCAGATCCTCGTGTTCTGCTTCCTTTTCTCCGTCAAGGCTCAGTGCTGAAAGTAGTGGCAGCGAATTTCTTGACAGTGGACATTCAGGAAGTTTCGCAAGAGGTGAACCATCAGATTTTATGGATGAAATACACGGCACAAATATGGATCGTGCGGAATGTACAATGAAGATACCCAAAGAAAGAAAGAAGACTCGACTGTAAGTGAATAGATTAATCGCGTCATGCTCTTCTCTTCTATAGATTAGTTCCAATATTCAGCATATTTGAACTTCTGTGGCCCATTTCTTATGCTTCCAGAGCAAGACCAGTTGCAGCTCAGCATCTAGCGTGCAGAGCTGCACATCTGTTCTGCCCCGCTTTTTCAATTCAGCTGATCTCGAATCATACATTACAGATCGAAAATTCGTCTGAAGCCCTGGTTTTCAGTTGCACATTTATCTAGTATCTAGAATCATTATTGAACTGCTAGAGGAAAATAGTTATTGTGATAATGGCATAACATTTGAAATTCGAGACGAGCTATAAATTTACATAACATAATTGGAGATTTATGTAAATGACTGCTTTGCGTTGGTTCTCATTTCAGGCATGGCAGGCAAACTCAGCTATCTCCACGTAAGGCTAGAGCTGATATGCACAAGAGGACCAAAAGTCGATGTTTAAAAGTCGAAGGCTATGAATCTGATGCCGCAAATGTCACTAAGAGCTACTGAATTTTCGGCCTGCCTTGTTTTATATGTACATAATTTCCATTTAGAATATTGGCTGTTGTTGACATTGTCTACGCATGTTTATAGTCTAACATACCTCCACCCCATTCTTCTAAAGTTCTAACATCTACGATAGCATATATCTAATTCAAATCAATTGGAGGACATCCCAATCCCTTTCCTCTCTCTTTCTTATATTGGTTAAACTGTTTGTTCATTCATGTATGGGCATGATATTGCTATTGCTGCTTCACTTATTGCGTTGTTTTAGACGTGGATTAAGCCTGAGTATACTCTCTCCTGTCGAACATCTGAGAGTTCTTCCATCTGACTCTAGGAAATGTGGAATAAATGGTGAATGTTCACAAACCCCTAATTATAATCTCGCCGATTATGGGTAGCATTTGTTGCAGCGTTTGGATCAATTTCGATCCTCCAGCTGACATTTCTCTCTTATATAGAGGAGGTTCTATGTGCACAATGCAACCCAAACAGGTCCATAAAATCTGGTAAAAATTCAAAATTCAATGCACTAAGTTTAGCACCTTCTAGTCGATCTAGTAGTAACTTGGAACAACCATTACTAATAGGGTTAATTCGAAGTTGTTATATAATTTTTCGTGGGTGGTCCAACATCCATCACCATGAACTAGGCATTAGTACATTGTGCATCTATTGGTCTTATTTAAACTGGATTTTAACGTTTCTTCATCTTGGTTATGATGATGAAACTAGTATTGCTCATTTTTTTAGCTTCCTCATTTCTTTTTAGTACATGATAAAACTTTGCTTTGCAGGGAGAATGATGAGATGAACAAGACTTGTAGTCGGTAGCTAAAGCTACTCAGTTCCTTAGTCTCCCCCCCCCCCCCTTCTCTACACAAACCAGAAAGTCTTGGGAGAGACGTCCTTTTTTATCGTATAAGTAGATAGAGTCATGCTAGCCGACAAAGGGATATATATCTTTGATTTGACTTGAGCTTGCAGAAGACTTGGGCGGATTTAGCTTGCAAGGAACTCGTCTACTTAAAGTAGAAAGTTCTTTCTAATAATTCTTTCTTACCCAATTAGACCATAACCAAAGAAACAAGAATAGCATGCTCAACCATTGGATGCTTTCGTATCATTTCTACTTGCTAGTTTTTATTGGTTGATTTCAAATCATTGACTGTTGGCTTATGAGAAGTAGAAAAGCAGGCTTAATACAGGTAGTGAAAACTGAAAAGAAGCTATTAATTGTGTAAGAAGAATTGTGGCCCTAGCATTAACAACCATTGACATCATATTAATAGTGATTGAAAACTGGAAAAGCTGTGTGGGAGCATGGGCCTTGTTTTACCAAACAATGCAACCGTTTGTTGTAGTTGTAATAGAGAAGCAAAACATCACAAAACACATTGATAGTGCCCCTTTCAACAGAACATTTGTCATTTTCTACTGAATTGAATTGCATGAAAGTTCAAAATCTTAGAAAAGATATCACAAATCCTCTTATCCTTCAAAAGCAAGCCAAGGGAAAACTAAGATCAGATCCAATATACCATCTCTAACTGGAAATTAGAATTGAAAGTCACGGGACCCATCAGATAGATACACAATTCTACTGAACAGCCTTCCAGTTTTCAATTCTACTTTCATAAATTAAATTGAAGTTTAGGACCCACGTTCAAATTGACTAACTTAGAAATGTTTTAGGGCTAATAACTTAAAATTGACTTGCCTTAGTTTTCAATTTTGACTCTAAATTTCTAACTAATTCATATTTAGAGTACATTTCAAGTTTGTATATGGTTAACATAAGAGTTAGGGAACTACCCACTCATAAGATGAACACATTTGCTAATAATTTGTGATTATTAATTAGCGAAAATTGATATAAATAATCTGAAATATGGCTGAATAAACAAAAATAATCCCAACCACGGAAATATATTGTAATAATCTCAAATATTGGCTTTGTTTATGTCAGTGGTCCAAAACTAACATATGGCTGGCTTTTCAATTTATTTTATCGGTAAAATACCCTCACCCCGGCCATCCTCTCAAAAGAATAAAAAGTGTGCTTATTGTTTTGTTATTTCAACCCCTCCATCTCATTCCCTTGACACTACCACAACCACTCATCTCACCACTACCCCACGATCTCCCTTCATCCCGCCACCACCCCACGACCTCTGGGGTGGGGGAGTGAAAGTAGTCGGGAGCAGTCTATGCGAGAGAAGATGGGAGGCTTTTGTGTGTTTAATTTGCGGACTTTGGACTTTTATAGATGGGATTTGGTTCTGATTATATTAGTGCTATCAGATCGGATTCGGACACAATTGTTGCGAAAAAAAAGGGTAAAACAGTAAAAAAAAGAAGAATCTTGTTAGTTACGGCGGCAACTAACTAACAAACTCTTTTCAATCTCCATTTCTTCCCGCCCTTTCCTTTCTCTCTCTCTCTCTCTTAGCTTTCTCTCTCTACTGTATATTTCCGCCTAAAGCGAGCTCGACTCTTTTACGCCGTAATTTGCAGCAGAATATTAGCAACTTAATTACTACTGTATTTGATCTTCTCTTTTACTTCGTTTTTGCGGAAATTCATGTCAATTTCTTACTGAATTCACCGTATTGTTTTCTTAATTTCTTGCCTTTTTTTTCTATACTGTATATTTCAGCTGAAGTGAGGCCAAGCTTTTTCGGCATAATTCGAAACAGAGTAATAACAACTTGATTACTACTGTATTTGATCTTCTCTTTTAGTTCGTTTTTTGTGCAAAATTCATGTCAATTTCTTACTTAATGCGCGACGTTCTTAGGTTTCTCTCTCTACTGTATATTTCAGCTGAACTGAGGAGGAGAAGCATTTACGGCGTGATTCGAAGCAGAGAATTAACAACTTAATTAGTACTGTATGTGATCTTGTTTTTTAGTTCGGTTTTTTAATTTGTGAAATTTATGTCATTTTCGTCGTTAATTTGCCGTATTGTTGTGCTTTCAGACTGAAGTGAGGAGAAGCTTTTTCGGCGTAATTTGCAGCAGAGAATCGACAACTTAATTAGTATGTGATCTTCCTTTTTAGTTCATTCTTGCGGTATTCATGTCATTTTCTTACTAAATTCGCAATATTATCGCTTAATTAGTATGTCTTCTTCTTTTTAAGTTCTGTTTTGCGGAAATTCATGTTATATTCTTCGTTAATTCGCTATATTGCAGTTAAATTTATCAAATTACATATTAATTAGTATGTGTTGTTCTTTTTTAGTTCGTTTTTGCTGAAATTTACGTCATTTTCTTCGTTAATTTGCAATATTGTTGTGATTTCATGAAGTATTATTTCGTGATCCAACAGCTGAAATCTCTGTTATGAGCTCAAGTAGTATGTGTTCATTTTTAGTTCAATTTTCCTGAAATTCATGTCATTTTATTCGTCGATTCGCAATATCGTTGTGATTTTCATCAAGTACTAATATTTTTGTGTTGAAATCGCTCGAAACTAACCTGTAAATGCTACGAGTTTTGAGTATAATGCTTTACGCTCTGCTTTACGGAGATTGTTCTGTTATTCGCCATAAATTATCAATCTTTTCATTAATTGTTATGTATGTTGCAAATCGGTTGAAATGTGAATACTTTTCGCTTGAATTTAGTCAATTTCTGCCTTTAATCGAGAAATAATGCTTGAAATTACTCCGAAAATGTTAGAAACCCTAATTTTACGCTCTTTTTCTAAGTGTATGTTAAAAACTATCACGTTTGTGTAATCATGAGTGTGAAGTGTCACTGCGATCAATAATTCTTCGTTTCAGATTGATTTTTACATGAAATTCGTGTCATTTTGTCGATAAAAATGTGCGACAAAAATCGAGTTTTGCGCATGAACCATGTATGAAATTTCTTATTTTAATTAATCATTGATCCTCTGTTTTATTAGCTATTCTTTGGAATCTGTGCAGAAAATCACTCAATCATGTCAAAGATCATAATATTCGCTTATTTTATTCCTGCAAATGCTTAGTTTTTTCATTTCCGGTAATCTATCACTAATTTCTTGAACTTTATATGATTTGCTGCTGGAATGATTGAACTTGTGCTAAGAATCCTATTCTATGTCGAAACGTGCTATCAAGTTTTCCAAAACGCTAACATTGTTGCATTATTTTCTCTGTTGCTTGTTGTTTTATTTGGTAGTAAATTTATCACATCTCCAAATTAACAAATTTCTGTGTAAAATTCGGCATAATTAGACTTATTAATCACATAATTGGTGTAAAATTCCGCAAATTTATGTTTGGTGTTACTCTGAAATTGTTGAAGTTCCCGAAAATCACTGTTTGATCTAATTTTGCAGCAAAATATCACAAATTGTGCGATTTGTGTGTAAAATCGCGCGAAATTAGAATCTTCTTATGCGCATAGTTCGTGTAAAATTCTGCGAAATTCGATTATTTCCTTCTCTGAAATTGTTGAAATTCTGAAAAATAGCAATTGTTTGATCTGATTTTGCAGCAAAATATCTAAAAATGCAGCGAGAAATGTCTCCGCCAGCAACCGGCGACATGATGAAAATCTCACCACCACCACAACCTCGCTCATCCATCTCCTCAATCTCTGCCCTCTTCGCTTCACCGCCGTACTCCTCCATGTTCTTCCACCCGCCCTCAGACAGCCCTGCCACCCCCGCCTCACGTCCAACAACCTTCAACACCAGAGCCGCCACACCATCTGCAACCGCCACAGCAGCTGCTGCAGTGAACTCGCTCTCACGCGTACTGTCAGAGCACAGAGACCTTCTAAACCGTCACTCATTCTGCCTCTCACAGCTCCACAAGACCTTCAAGGAAGTCGAGACTCTCCGCCAAGAGAACACCAACCTGCGGGTAGCCAACTTCGAGCTCAACAACGAGCTCAATATCCTCCTCCAGGCTGCCTCCTTCCAGAGCCACTACCAGACTGCGGCACACTGTGGTGATGAATTGAAGTTGCAGGAGATCTCTGTGGCAGGAGGTGGAAGTTGGAAGGAAGGGTTTAGTGATGCCGAGAGTCCAACTAGTGTTATTCAGAAGGAGGGGACTGAGACTCAGAAGCCTGTCGCTGATCCTGACCGTGTTACGCTGCCTAAGAGTATTTCTGTGAGGTCTAATGGATACCTGAAGACGAGTCCGGATGGTGCTGGTGCGCAGGGGCCTAGTGAGAGCAGTTCAGAGTCCGCTCGTGGTGGTTCGACTAAGGTCCAATCTGTCAGTCCTGCTTCTGGTCCGGTATGTTCATTTACTGCAACTACATTATCTGATTCCTATGCAATTACATTAACTTTGGACTTACTTTTAATCTGCAATGTTAGGTAGTAAATGATGATAAATGATTTTGCTGTACTTTGAATCTGCAACCTGGAATTTTGATTGAAATGAATGTTCATTGATGTGATGGTGGTCATATTTATTGGGTTTAAGCCTTTTGAATGTCTGCTTTATTGCTTGATGTGATCCTAAATTTGCCTGTTTTGGTTGCGCAACAAAGATAGCAACTAGGCTGCATACTTCGTTTGGATAATATAGTATATCTGAGTTTCTGTTCTGTTGTGTGATGTGATTCAGTATTAAGTTTCCTAGTTGCAGATCATGTTACAATTTTGGATATTATTTTTTCTCTTGTGATGTTAGGTGGTGAATTATCCATAGTTACTGGTTGCAGTAGATCGCAAGCTGACTAGAATTTTATCGAATGCACAATCTAGACTTTTATTGATGTGGTGGCTGTGATATGTGGATGTTGGGTTGAATCTTGAATGAATAGAAACAAAGGCGTACTTTAGCAGTCATATAGGGTAATCATGTTAGGTTTGTGCTTCTGTTATGGTGATCTCAGTATTTGGCTGTTTTGCTTGGATAAAGAGATTAGAAATTTATTAGGTAGTGAGTGATGACAGGTATTGCTTGTGAAAGACAGCATGTTGATTGAATATAGATGAGATCTGCATTCGGGTTGTTTATTGTTATTTTGATGGTAATATGTTCAAGTTCATAAAAGGATTTTAAGAGTTCATTGCTAATGGTCTCACGCTTCAGATATCATGTATGGAACTCTTGTTAGATTGATGAAGTTGTTCTGCTTAGAGAAATGAGGTCCTATCGGATTCAGGATTTAGAAGCATTGTTGAGTAGTAGTTCGCGGAAGAATGTGCAGGATTCCAAAAGGGGAAATTTTGAAACTGCAGTTAGTTCGTAATGGAATTGTCAGCCCGAGTTCAGCCTTAAAGATATTCCTAAGAATATTAACTAGTATCTTAGTTCCACATTTTGGACTGATCATTTCATGATTAGCTCATTGACGACCTACTATGACCATATTTAGAGTTGGACTTAAACTTAGAAAGTATTAGTATGGGGCAGTGATATAGCTTATGCTAAGTTGACAAAGTCGTTTCGGTGCTTTACCTCATAGAGCAAGTGTGCATCTGAATTTGGTTCGGACGCTATAAGACCATGCTTAAGGCGGCCTTTACAATGTGTATATATGCCTATTTTGTGGAAAAATGTAAAAGTAAAAGAAACAATAGGGAGAAGAACTCCATAACTGATGTATGTCTATAAAGGAAATTTACCTTAGCTTATCTAAAGAGAATCACAGAGGTCACCGACAAGTACAAAGTTACGGTTTCAAGAAAAGTTTAAATAAATGTAAGGGAATTTCATGTTAACATATGTGAAATCCTTCTTGAATGATGAATTTAAAAGGCCATACTGGTCACATTCGATTTTCTGAATTTGGAATTCTGTCGAAGAATCTGTCCCCTGGTGTTGATGGATATTATTCAAGCCAGCTAAGTGGGATAGGCTTGGCTAATTGAGTTTGAGCATAAACTTAGGATAAATTGTCACCTCTCTGATTAATTAAGAATCATCATGCTTAATAATACTAAAAAGTTTGTAAAGTACGGACACAAGTGCTGCATCTTTTTCTGGAATTTTTCTGTGAGTTTTGATTATTTTTAGTTCAGTATTGTCACATAGTAAGTAGTGATAAGTAGTTTCTTATGGAAAAGCATGCTGACAAAAGTCAGTCGTGTTTACATTCTTGTTGCGCATGGTTGTGATGGTGCCAATATGATCGAGTTAGGGACTTGGGGTTAGATGAATAGATAAAGAATTTTTTGGCAGATAGAAATCATATACAGGAGTGTTCATGGTAGGTAGATGGAGTTGATCTATTTGAAAGGATTAGTTCTTATTGACATCTGGAATTGAATTCTTCTTAGGATGTAAGATAAAATGTTGTTCCCATAACTAAGAAGAATGTGCAGCGTTCTGCCAAGTTGCTATTAATTTACTTTATGAAATGAATTTATAGATACTCATGTTTATTAACATCGCACTTTTGATTTACATGGATAGATACATACATGATTAGCTAATTGAAATTTTTGGTAATGCTTATGCTGTTTTTCATTCTATGTAGAGCCAGAGTTTGTGTCTTTTTGAATAGTATCCTGCTGCATTGTACAAATAATCTTTGCTAGACATTGTTGTTGTGCTGGTGCTGTTTCATGAAACAAGGTCTATGAATCCATGTTTGTACTTACATCATGTAGCCTTAACAATGGAACTACTACCTGTATTTGATTCAATGGCTTAATATATATAGATCAATTACCGTAAGTAGAAAAAATCAAACTCATAGGCTAAAAGTACGTAATTTATGATAACAAGAAGAGTTCATTTCTAAAATATGCTTTTAGCGATGTTCATATGAACCTACATGAAATTCTTCTTGAATTATGGAATTTAGAAGTGCATTACTCATGCTCAGTTTTTGATAGTTCAGAAATGCTATCCCTTATTGTTTATAAAGATTATTCTGATTTAGCATAGACTTGGTTTGCTGAGTTTGAGCATAAATAAATTAAGAAATTGGAACCTCTCTGCTTACTTTAATTTTCTGCTTGATTGTAAATCAGTAGTAATTTCGAGGTACACCAACAAAAGCCATGGATCTTGCTTCGTTATATTCTCATTGATTTAAAAGAGAGACTAACTATTTGATATTCTGCCAGTTTGTTTTAGTAATTTCCTGGACTGTTCAAGTGGTTCCCCCTGACTACGATTCCAGCCCTGTGAGAATTTTTTTTCTTTTTTCTTTTGTAGTACAAAGCCCTGTGAGATTGTAGTAAAAAAGTTCTGCATCATTGCCATATAGGGCATAGGCAAGGTTTTAACTGCATTTTTATCTTTCGCAGCTCCTGCTTCATGATATACATTCTTTTCAAAGTTCAGCTTCGATGCTCTGAGTCTGCTTCATGAAATAATTGAATTTTTATAGAAGCATTTATAAGGATAAAAGGAAAACGAAAACACCAGTACACAGTAGAAGCACAAAACTTATGACTACCAGGATCCAGATCATGTCCTCTACTCTATAGTGAAATAAGGGTGTGCTGCCTATCTGAATTTTCTACCCCTCGTAAGATTCTATTAAGAATGTCTGTATTTTTATGTGTTTTACCAGTTATCCCATGCTTTAACTGTTTTGGATCAGCAAAAAAAGGCTGGAAGTATGTGCGTCTTTTATGCTTATAAACATTACTATTACGCCACTCATCCAAGATGTCTAAACATTGGTATTTAGTGGAGGCCTGGGGCGATGTACTTGAGCCTAAACATCTATATGACCTATCACTTTCTGATTAGTTTAGAATTCTGCTAATTTAGAAAAACGTTCTATACTTCTGTTGATGTCGTCTGCTTCTGCTTTTGATGTTGGCTTAATGTCCTTGTTTTATAACAAGAAACCCTCTAACTAGTGAAATATGTCTCCTCTTCGAGACAGTACCAGTAAATGATGTATTATTATGTAATATGAATATTTTGTGAAAAAGATTCCTGTACTATCTTGTACTATGGCTTATTTTTCTGTCTTGGCAACCCTGTTTCCCTGCTAATGTTGTGTATATGTCCTGCATCACAGCAAAAAGTGTATGTTCGTGGAGGGAATAATAAGGATGGTCCAATAGAGCTGGAAGTTTTCAATCAAGGGATGTTCAAAACTGAGCTTTGCAACAAATGGCAGGAGACTGGAAACTGCCCTTATGGAGATCATTGCCAATTTGCTCATGGCATCAAGGAGCTGCGCCCTGTCATCCGTCATCCTCGTTACAAGACTGAGGTCTGCCGCATGGTCCTTGCTGGGGATCCCTGCCCTTATGAACATCGCTGCCACTTCCGCCATGCCCTCACTGAGCAGGAGAAGCTCATGCTTCCTCAGAGATTTGAGTAGCCGATTCCACTGGCAACAATTCATCATCTGCTGAACTGGATTGAGGTATGATGAATTCAGGATGGGAAACTGAACTGGAGTGAAGGGAATGTTTATAGCTGCCACTAAAACTGATGTTAATAATAATATCTGTAAGTGAAGTAACTATGTGGATAAGTATACAAACAAAAAGAAAAACCATATAATTAGTATGCATAAAGTATAATGTGGATAAGTATACAATAGATGTGAAAAAGGAGATAAAATGATACGCGGCAGGGTAACTGGCTAACTGATGTGGCAGTTTTGTTAAAGCTGCTGAGAGGTTAGTCGAAACAGCTATATAGTGTGACTGTGTGAGCAAAGTTTTGTAATAACTTGTGTAGTTTGTGCTTGATTCTGCCAGAAATCTTACGGCAGACATTTTTTAGCAAATGTGATATAAAGACCTGAAACTTAAGTCATTGTTTTCGTTGTGTACTCTGCATTTTGCATTATTTCTTGCTTTCTAAGTTTCTAATATACAAATGCGCTTGTTCATTGTTCAGTGGTAGCTTCGAATAGACTCCATTGTGCATATGTGCATGATAAATAGTTGCAGAAGGGGGTATGCGTCCGAACCCTAGACATCCAGCAGAATTTTCTAAAACTTCATCTTTTTGAAAATGAAAGGTTATAGGATAAGCCAATAAATGAGATTTATTGAGCAAAACAAGATCATAATGTCATCATATTGATGTTGTGGTAGTATTGTCAGAATTTTATTTTGTTTGACAGAGGAGTATTGTCAGAATTTTGCCAAAGTTTAAATTGCATATTGCACAACTTTTTCCCGCCCTTTGCAAGTAACAGACTCGTAGAAATTACCATTGTCGAATGTTTACATCCTAGGGAAATCTGGAAGAGAGCTTTTCTACAAATAGTTTGACAAGCCCTGGCGTGTCAATCCTAAAGGCAGCATCAGACTATCCAAAGGTTCAACTTCTAGAACAGGCATAGGCCATAGTCAATGAAGACGGCGATTGTTGAATCCTCGTAAATTTGCGTCAGGATCTGGGTTGCACGCCCCTAAAAGAGTATTTGCAAGAATGTTTTATCAGATTCAGAAAATACATTGTTCACTTTATGGAATTTTATCAAAACTATTCCAGAGTTTTAGACCCAGGCTTGACCTCTAATGAAGATCTGTTGTATGAATTTGAATGAAACAGCTGACCGCCTGTCCAGCCTCAAGTCAAATGAAACAGGAAGCAGATCGTTTTACAGAAGAACAAAAGTGTTAATTACTGTATAAAGAAATCAGTTTAGTAAATATCACACTCGAATGCTTGTTGCACAACTATACCTTACAGTTTATTCAAAAAGAAAAAAAAACTATACCTTACAGTATAGTGAATTTATTAGGACAAATTGTACAACGTTACATTTGTATACAATTCGTACAATCGTTGTAGTATGATAAGCGCATCAAAAGTAGCGGTTGTGGGTTCTCATGTTACAAAAACGATATCTACATAAAACAGGATCAATGAACTATTAGCTTGTATCGACATATAGACAACTGAATATCATACATCTTGCAGAATATACTCTCTGACATACATCAAATAGCAGAGAATTTGTGAATCCTTTGGCCTTTTGACGAGAAAACATGATTATATGTCAGTAATCACACCCTGAAATAGCTCGAGCTTACATGGATATGCCTGGAAGCCCTTCCATCATCATTACAGCTACGAACAAACATGAGAAAGGAACTATTTTCATAATGAAATTAAACTACTGTTTACATGGCAATATCAGATTCAACTATGCAAGCTACTAAAATCAAAAATTCCTTGAGAAATAAAAATTTCAAACACAATTGCCTTTTTCTTTTTTAAGCCTATATGGCAACAAAATCCTATTGGATTTGTGTAATGTATTAACCAGGACCAAGCGATATGGATTCAGAGAGCTAAAAGGCCACAACTGAACATGCAATTGAGTAAAATGTGAGCAGATAGGACTTCCTTTTAGTATAAATGTATAATAAACATATAATGATATAGTCTTATACACTGCATTTTAACAGAATTAGATTAAAACAAAAAAGGACGTATAAAAGGGCAGAAATTAGATAAGAGATACCTGTTTCAATACTAGACATGCTAGTGTGACATTGAAACTAATGGCTATCTCTTTGCTATGTTGTCTTTTGTAACAGTGAAATCCCAGAGGTCGCCGTATTTCTCATTGAAGTCCCATATGTCCATTGTGTTGTAATCAGAAATCAACTTGTCACGAGATCCTCTCTCCATGTTATATATCTGAGGCTCAAAATTGTGAGGTTGGTCTGGTTTATCCATCTCAATTATGCAAAATATGACTACAAACAACCCCGCTCCAATGTACAAGTACTCCCCCTACAAGTTGGAAAACAGAAACGTAAACTTAAAGCTCAGTCTGTATTCCAGTAACTATAGCTATTGATTCTGAAGGATGAAAGTAAGCTACCGGAACATTAAAGTACATCCCGGCAGCAACTGCTGGAAGGAAGAGCCATGAGATAAGCCCTGCTCAGGCAAACATAAAAGCTACCAACTGGTTAAGAGTCTCTAAATCAGTAGTAATGATAATTGATAAACCAATTGTTTCTATAGAAATTACAAAAAGATTGAACCTTGAAAACCAGTTGGTGGGTCCATGGAAGCATATTCTTCAGCCATTGCTCCCCAAAACGTTCCTTAGTACATACCCTTAAATTAGATCAAATGCATGCCGAGACATTTCTTCTAGTAAAAATTGCAAATTTAAATCAAGTAACATGACATAAACACTTATTTGTCTACCTTTCTCAGAACTTTCATAGTATGTGTGATGTCCATCATATACTCCATACTCAAAATCTTCCTAGAAAAAAAGAAACATGAGATCATTTAGCACATTCTGCATATGGCAGTTATAGTGATAGTTTGGTCGGGTGACCTAAAACATAAGGCAAGTTTGCAATACATATTGGTTTGGCTATATTGTACAACTGTTACTGTGCACCATAATAATTTCTACAGAATAAAAAATATTTTAGAATGACCATTCCATGTCTAAACCAAATTAAAGATAATGCCACATTTTCTGCAAGTCTATCATGCCAGCTACCTATCAATCCATTGTTAAAACTTAAAAAAAAAAAGAAACTCATAAATACTTGTACCAACTGTAATGACCGTAAGTATGAAATCATCTTAGATTACAGATGCAATCCACTGAAAGTCTACAGATAATTTCTGACAGACCACCGAAGAACGCATAAGATACACTAAACATGAAATATAATGCCTTAAGAAAGGACATGCATGAATGATTGAAATTGTACTGTTGCTAATGCTAAGTATATAGAAGAGAGAACAATAGAGAAACGAACAGGAGCAACTCCATTGGTGGCCCAACGGTCTTTAGGGTCTTCATTGAGGTCAGGTTCAATATCAGTTAGGCCAGCTGCCAATCTTGTGGACCTTGTTCTGTTAGCATGATCACCATTTTCGAATTTAAGGAAACCTGAGAATTTCTTGTTGCAAACGGGAACCTTAACTCTTGGAGTAGTTAGATTACTGCTTATTTTAGGGAATGAGTTTGTGCAAAGGACTGCATGTTTCCAAGTAGTTGCCATTTTTTGTATAGCTTCTTAGCTTTATCTCAACAGCTTACGTTGTAGCAAGAACTGGGTGTGTATCTCTCCTTGGAAAGATTAAGCGGACGTCTCTTGTGGCTCTGCCGCGTGTACTACATCCAATTTTCTGTTTATCCAATCGTGGGAATATTCACTGCATGAGTGCTACTGTGCTGTGCCTTACTGGTTTATATATAGTATGATTCAGTGAGTTTAATTATCTTCGCAATTCCCATATAAATAACACTATTTGTTAGATGTGTGTTGTAACACATACACCGCCAAAGGAAGAAAACAAGTAAACCGATGGCATAGTAATTTTAATAAATATACACAATAAAAAGCAAAGTTTACCTTGTCTATAAAAGACATGTTTTACGTGAATGAAAACCAAACTTGAACCATCTTATTCAAGCTTACTTCTCTGTATATCCGTCTTTCATTCTTAGCTGGTTTACCACAATGCGGTCATAAGTTACATTATAATGATTATATTAGAAAACTTTCCGGGACTTTGATAAAGACTGTTCATACTTAAATTTAATAATAGAACGTTTTGATTCGTTGAAGTAACCATTTGTTTGTCAGGATTATTCACACATGAGTTCTCTCATGTTGTTTGTGACCATGTAATTTGAGAAATATATGGCTAAGTTGATAAGGTTTTACCGTAAAAAGGTAGCCACAAATATGTGAATTGACAAGGTTGACCACTAAATAGTGGCCAACTAATTTGGAGGAAGAGAATAGGGACTTTACTTTTTAGTAAACGGATAAAGTTATATACATTAGCTTTTTTGACTCACCTGTAACTTAAACAATTTTTAGGATAGATTCTATTCATAAGCAAGCTAAAAATTATACAAGCACAAAACATAGTCTCAATCGAAGTTTCATTGAAAATTTTATAAATATGGGCACTCAAATATTAAATTCGGCTCAACTTCTTTACGCCCTAATCAAATTACGTTCTCAACTATCAATCCTTATACTTTCTCTAGGCGAATGGTTAAATCAAATTATATTTTGTTTAGAGATTGAAGTGATCTTGCACGTTATTAGGAGTATAAATTGTCATTTTATATAACATATTATGAGAAGCTACATTCTAACCGAAAGCCAAGATACCTTAAATGTGCATGATCAACAGCTCATAAGCGCTTTGGTACGTAATTGCCAAATTATCTAGTCTGCTAATACTATTTTTGGTGCTAGTAGTGGTCATGTTCCTCTTGTTCCCTTTTTCTTTACGAATGACATATTAGCTCCCGTTTAATCTGGGCATGCTAATGCATGCAAATCCGGCCTAAAAGGATAGCTTGCTCGAAAACCTACTTGTAGCGTATGCAAGAAACCCATGTCTAACGCAACATACCTTACACATGACTTCACACATTCTCCCACCTGGTGAAAGCTTTAAAGCAATGCTTTGGATAAGTAAGTTTTATCAAGCAGAAAGTAATGATAGAGGATCCTCACACAAAATAGCCAACATCCCCCGGTACGATATCTACTGCGTCCTTCCAAACTAGGGCTGACAACAAACAATGTTCTTGTTATTATTAATGGATGAAAGTATATTTACAACTAATCCATCAATCAAATGATTAAAAATACATAAATTTATTTACAATGGTGACAATAAAACACATCTATTTACAAGAATAATAGGAAATTCACACATGCGCACCAGCAGCATATATACAAATAATCAACGAATTTCCTACCACTCCTCTAATGGCGCTTAAATGCAGCAGAAATTTCGAGCACATACTTGATAAGAAGAGAAAAAAATGCACAGCCTTCCCTTGCCCTTTCGGTTATGGACATGCACATACATCACAACCTCCTCCGGCAGTAAACCATGGAAGACTGAGATCGTCCTGAGTAATCACAGGTACTATTTTTTTTTTATCTGGTCTTTTTTCTCATTTTACCCTTTTTTTTCCTATTTATCGACAAATTTTTACAAACAGTTTATTGAAACCCAAGGTTTGCATAAGCTAGAGCAACTTGCTGCAAATCCTATTCAACTTTCAAGAAGAGCAGAAAGCAGATGAAACATATCAGCTGATGCAAACCATGCTTGGATCACAATGCACATTTGTAACACAAATTTGGCAGCAGCAGAGGTCCAGGCAGCAATTCAGCAACTTTAACTGCCTTGTAGAGTGGAAAGCCACTGCTCCATGTACTTTTTGCAATCTGTAATAATGTGCATGACATTAGAATAATAAAACAGGATCAGCACAAAAGGTGGGAAGTCACATTGTATGATTCCTATTTCATTTCACCCCCCCAGATTAAAATAGTCAGTACAAAGGGCAAATAAAGAGTACAATTAAATCAGTACCAAACAGTTCAAAAATCTGTCACATAGCCCATGACAAAAAAAGAACAAACTGGTGTGCTCCTACTAAAGCACAGCCTGGGTAGTCAGATCTAAGATGCACATATTGCCAAACGCAAAAACACAAACTATTGACTATATCATCCAAGCAAAAAGAACAAAAAAAAAAATGCAATTTTCGCAGAATGTAACATGCACAAAGTCAAGTGCTACAGAAAAAAAATCAGAATAAACAAAATACAAAAAGGGAAAATAAGAAATGCTAAGACAAAAAAAAAAAAAAAAAAAAAAAAAAAAAAAGAAAAAGAAAACACAGGTAATATGTGCTGAAACCAAGATCAAAACATGAAGCATCTTAACAATTGAAGTTAAGAATTGTTTAACATCAAATAAAGAAGGCAGAGGCAGCATAGTTGTTATTTGATGCAAAAGAGCCAAAAGGGAAACAACACTTTAATTAGTGCTCTACAACTGCCTACGAGAACCATCAGCGAAAATCAACAGGCACTTCTAGCCAGTTCAGTTTTACATGGCCAGAATTTCCTCTGTATTAACCCTCAAAACTTATTCTGAAACAGAACCTACAAGCTCCCAAGAAACAGGTAAAAAGACAAGATATAACCAAGAGACAAGAGCAATAACTATATATCAGCTGTTTACAACCGAAAGTAATGTTAACAATATAACTGCTCAGCCAATAAAAATCCAGACTCCATTGTGTATTTTGTTAAGTAAAAAAATTACCTATATGTATTCTGCTAGAACATAAGATTCATAACTTTGCACTTCCCTTTAGTTTACCAATGGCCTGTTTGCCGTAAACAGTTCAAATGATGTCCCAGAATTCTGTCTGGTAAGAAATTTCTACTCCAGGTCTCCCACTAATCTAACATACAAATGTAACCTAACCATGAAAACCTGTTGGACATCTTTTCATTGAACAGTACGATAATACAACTCGACAGATTTCTAGGAGTACAAATATCCATTTACAGCAGCTGAGATATCCGCAGAAGAAAAGAAAAGTGCGACCTACAGGACATAGATTCTTCATGCTAAGGGGCATGATGGCAATAGATCTATGACAAATGAAACTTATACTTTCTTATAAAGTGGACTTTGAAATATCATTTCAAAGTTAAACTGTCATCAAAATATCATCGTCAGCGGACTGCACAAAAGACAGTCCTTCAATTAACTTAGAAGTGATGAGGAAAACAGTTAGACTAATATTTAATAGCCCTAATGATATACCTGCTTATTATTTGTCTGCCTGAATGTATCTTTCATAAGATCCACTCCAAGATAGACTAACCAATGCTACTCTCAATCAGAAACAGTTACCCCTCTATCCTATCAATTCACTTCATCATAATCAACTATTTTCAAGCTCCTTCGACTATACAAAGCATCCTAACTATACAGCCACAAGATGAGATACAGAAACCACCTACTCTGAAGGTACATTAACCGTCACAAAGCATCCTAACTATACAGCCACAAGATGAAGTAGTCAAATTCTTCTCTTCATATGACGAAGATAGAGCACTAAGTTTTGTACACAAAACTGAGTTCGAAATATCACATGACATCAAAAAATAATGTGACCAGAATACTCATAAGATTGAATGTTCTTCGTGCCCTTGAAACAATCACAAGATTTCAGCATTATTATATAGGTGATGCTCTAAATTTAGGTGGTAATGAGCACAATTTTTATGCTATGAAACACGGGACCCAACAAGACATTATGCAGAAATCCTAAAGCATATTCTGACTTCTGACAAGCAGCATCCTGTGTATTATATAATCTGAATGAATAATACAACACTTTCAAGGGGCAAGATGTCATCACTCATCAATGAAAAAAAACCTAAAATAAGGTCACAATTAATCAAGTATAGCACAAAGCCACAAACTGTTCAACCAAAAAGAAAACCTAAACTAAGGTCACAATCAACTTCGAAAAACATAAAACTCAATCAGGTACAACAGTAGATTATTTTCCACTGCATGCAACACAGAAAAACAAACAAAATACTATGTAACAACCTACAACGACAACTTACCAGGGACAATATTGGCATTGTTGTCTGAATTGTTCTTACTGCACTCCTGATTCGCTCCACTGCCGTCCTTATAGCAACGAACAAGCACACCGAACCCACCATCAATCTCATCCTCACTCAAGAACCCAGGAGCATGAGGCTCTGACCACCCTATTGACCAATCAGACGCATCCGTATCAGAATCAGAGGAAAACTCTCCTCCATCAGTTGGCACAAGAACACCATTATGCTCCTTATCAATCATCCCCTCCTGGCGCGTACGCCATTTTCGCCTAGCGTTCCTAGAATCAGAAGCTAAGTTACTCCCACCGACAGCAGGAAACTTTAACGCATCCAACTCCACCAAATTCCCCGCTGTAGAATTCAGAGAAGAACTACTCTGCAACTTCGCATCTTTCTTTTTTCCACTCCACAACCACCAAGACAGGCTGGGAAATCCCACAGACATATATCAACCACAACTTCCTCTCCACACCCTTGATCTTCCCAAAAACTTCTCTTATCCAAATCAAATCAAACACCCTTTACAGAACAATCCCCAGAAACATAAAACTGCAATAACAAAACAGCAAAAGAGAACATATTACGCCTTTTGACCATTAACTGACTTCACAATCATGTCATACATACTTGACATAAAATCCAATTATGATTATGCATATACACATTAAACCGATTAACAAAACCCATGATTGGCTAACAATAAATGCATGTACCCATAATTCAATCATGATCATTCTCAAATAAAACCGTCATCGCCTTCATTCTCCATCAATGATTTAACTTTAATCATATTCCCAAATTTAGATCCTTACCCATGTCTCAAAAATCCATAATTTAAATGATATCAAACTATCTACAAACCAAACAAAACTAAATCCATTATTAACAATCACAACCCATAATTGTCCGACATTGTAACTTCATATATAATCATATTCATCCTCCATAAATAACCAACTTTGATCATATCCCAAAATTTCAATCATTACCCAATTCTACAATCTACATGACATAAGAAAATCCAAAAACCAAACAACACAAAACCAACATCATAAAAAAGGGTAACTTCATATATGATCATGTTAATTCTCAATAAACAACCAACTTTGATCAAATTCCCAAATTTTGATCATTACCCAATTCTACAATCTACATAATATAACACAATCCAAAAACAAAACAACAAAAAACCAACCTCATGAAAAAGGGTAACTTCATATATGATCATGTCAATTCTCAAAAAAAAAACAACTTTGATCAAATTCCCAAATTTCGATCATTACCCAATTCTACAATCTACATGATATAAGACAATCAAAAAACCAAACAACACAAAGCCAACCTCATAAAAAAGGGCAACTTCATATATGATCATGTTAATTCTCAATAAACAACCAACTTTGATCAAATTCCCTAATTCTGATCATAACCCAATTCAACAATCTACATAATATAACACAATCAAAAAACCAAACAACACAAAACCAACCTCAAAAAAAATGCCAAAAAGGGTACCTTGAAACGTAAAAAGCAAGATATGAATAAAACAAAGAAAACCCAGGAATATTTTGCTAACTTTATACCAAAACCAGGAATAATTAAGGAAGATTCAAAGGAATAAACAAACAGAAGAGTTGGGTTGGGTACCTTTTAAGGTTCCGTGAGACAAAAGTAGTTTGGTTGAATTGTTCAGAACTCAACTATGTAAATGTATGTATATATATTGTTGTTGTATAAAGAGAGTTTGTGTTTGTGTTTGTGTTTGATATGTAATGTAATGTATGAGAGTTGTTAAGATATATTAGTGATGATATTTAGGCCATAAATTAAGGAATTTGGAGAAGTTGAGTCGAAGCAGGAAACTTGTGTGGAGGACTGGTTCATTGAATCTTAGATTCTCTCATTATCCACTCTCAGGGGATCAAATGTCATTATTATGTCATGGAAATATTGGCATTGTGTCACTTTGTTGAAACAACCCGTCTCTTCTCTTAGCGTGTATTTTCGGGTGGTAATTTTTCTTTGGTGTGGAGATATTAGAAAGAAAAAAAGAGAGATTTTGGTTTGAGGTCATCTTGTGATGAATTTCGGATCACATAATTGGATATATGTAATGTCAATCTAATAGTGCAAGTATTATTAGAGATGTGGCAATTGTTTTTGTCTTTATTTTTACCAATTGTTTTTTTTTTTTTTTGGATTTATGAGACCTATTAAGAATGGCTTTTGCACTTTTGTTTAGAGGTGAAATTTTATTTTTCTAAAATTTGGATGTCAAAATCTTTACAAAAGACACGATTTATCTAAAAGACGGTGTAATTTTATGTTAAAATTAGATAGTTCAAAAATGCAAAAAACTAGGGGTGTGCATAAAAAACCGAACCGAAAAACCAACACTTTTTGACAATATGGTTAACCGAACCGTTACAAAAAATAGATTCGGTTAACCGAACCGTTAAAACCGAAAGCTTAGGGCTCGTTCGGTATCACTGCAGTTTGCAGTTTTTGGTTTTTAGTTTCCAATGATTGTATATACAAATTTAAATAATTAGCTAAAA
>CAAKMY010028652.1:0-10362 GCA_901111285.1 Corrigiola litoralis | reverse complement strand
CCCTTTTCTTCCTCCCTCACCCCCTCTGGCCCTCCTCACCACCCTCGTGCGACCCAACACAACCCACCCCTACCCCACACAACCAATCCGCGAAAACAGAAAAGAAAATATGCAACATATGAAACTCAGATTATTGCAAAATAAATAAAGTGGAGGAGGTGGGGAGGAGGGAAGGGGAGTGGTGGACTCTCTTGAGGCGGGGTGGAGTAGGCCGGTCATGGGGTAGCGGAGAAGGAAAGTGGGAAGGGGAAGGAAGGGGGAGGAAATGGAGAGGGGATGAGAGAAAGGAAAGGAAAAAAGAAAGAAAAAAAAAAGAGAGGTAATCCTCACCCTTAATTTTAGATCCAAGGTGAGATATGCACTCACCTTTAAGTTAGTTGTTTTTTTAATTAAATTTTTTTGTTAATCATCCTATTAAAACACATTAGTTTTGAATAACCTAACGTCGTTAGCTTTCGGTCGTCATCAAGGGTAATTTAGGCTCATGGGCATTTTGGATTAGTTGTAAGGAGAGAAGTATTATGGATTTTCACGTATACCTCAAGGGTACACAGAAGGATTTCCCTAAAAATATACCACACTCAATTTACTTGCTTTTCTCAAGCTCAATGTCATATAAGTATTATTTTTAATCTTTGAGTAGTAGTCAAAGGTAACTACTTTATTCTATAAAAGTTACAATATTTTCTATAATTGTCCTAAATCCTTTTAAAGTAAGGTGTTGACGTCAACAACTAATTAACCTTGTATAAGACTCAGCTCGTTAGGTTAGGATAACATGCAAATTCGACATATATAGTGGTTTATTACAAGCTATGTAATTTTTATAGAATGATGCGATATGTTAGCTGAGGAGAAGAGTCGGATTTCTTTTATAGTCTCATCATTATTGATGAAAAGCATTTGGTTCTTTATATATATTTATATGAGCCACAAACATAATGCTATGATTACAAAGTCTTAGGGATTATCTTAGACTCTTTGTAAGATTTCTTGATAGAATTTGATATTATTAAAACGTCCTGATGTAAATACTTTGGCAACAAAAGACTGCCTTCAAGGATAACTAGATCAAGGCTAAAATCTGATTAAAAGATTGGCTTCAACGGTAGAAGCAGATGATGGACTTCGGCTGTTGGTAAATCAAGACGACATTTGTAAGTAAGAAAATTTACATTCGACCAAATGCAGAGCAAATATTCTAGTCAAGAGATATATTTTTAATAACTTTTTGGTAAAAATTCTAGTCAGGAGAACATGAAGTACATTCTGTAACACTTATGAGGCGATCAAAATTTATTTCTCTAAACTTTAAAGTCGCCTATTTAAAGTACAAAGATTCATATCTCATACTGTAAGTTTTATTTTAGATAAATCTCATACCAAGAGTTAGATTAAAAAGAAACAAATAAGGGAAATTCCATCTAATGCATGCCCCTCAGGTTTCGTAAATTCCAGTTGGTACCCAAATTTGGAAATGGTTTCCACTATGTACCCCTCAGATTTCAAAATAATGTAATTAATGACCAAAAAACATTTTGTTGTCAAGTTTTATCATTAAATAGGATGAAACCATGGTTCTAATGATACCTTTATGTAAAAACAATCTTCTTACTTTAGAATTACTCATAAATTATCTCATTTCCCCATTCATTAACTAATGAATCATATAAATTTTCCATCTAGGGGTGAGCATTAAAAATTCAAGCATCAAGTTAAGTATCCGAAACAACTACGAAAATGGCAGAAAAGGATCTGGAACTAGACCCATTGTTTCTAGTTATGATTCCTAATTTTTAGTACGTTCCCAATTGGTACATGTTCTTGAATTTACGGAACCGGAACCCGATTTGTTATTTTCTATAGAAAAATTATTATATTTATTAGTTTACCGTTAATAGGTTTAACTAGAATATGTTGAAAAGAAAAGGAAACAAACATATTTGTGTTGTTTATTATGTTTAATTTCAATATAATTATTGCCTCAAAAGTTAAAAATTCAACTTGTTTCTTAATTTTGATACAACTTGATAAAGAAATTTTTTTTTGGTCATAAATTACACTACCTTGAAACCTAAGGGGCATTAGCTGGAAATCATTTTCAAGTTTGGGTACAAGCTGATATTTGCAAAATCTGAGGGGTACCAACTAGAATTTCCCAACAAATAATTTACATACTTGCAACGTAACTTAGTAGAGATACTTTTAGCTATCTACTATGTACTTTTATGAGATGTTCTAGCTGTTAATTAAAGTTGTTTTATGTTAATAAAATTAATAAATCAAGATATGTTCTACTAAATAGAACACACGAATTCATAAATACAATACACAAATCCTTAAGGTACCGCTGCGAAAAAAAAATTTATACAGTTGTGTATATTCTCGCATCCTTTACAACTAAGCTAAACTTGATACCTAGGCGAAAGACATGTCTCAACAACAAACAGCTTGAAACAGAAGTATCTCAGCATGATTTCTATAGAGAAAATCATAAAGGGGCAAGTTACTAATTTTGATCTTTCCGCTTTTGGTAAGACGAAATAACCTCGTACTTGTTTCTCTACTTTGGATTACGGGGCTTGAACCATGCAAAGAACATACGAAGTTTTCTTGAAACTTTCTCTACATTTTTAAAACCCAAAATATAAAATTAGAGAGGACAACAACCAATGTTCTAACGAACACCAATCCTATGATTATTGCATACTCATTAGTCATTTTTATATTCATATGAAAGCATCCTGCACGATTGCAATAAACAGTTACAGACCATGTACGTACTGACTAACACACCTATGCTGTATACATATATGTGCATATATGACTATAGAATCACATGCAATATACATACAAAATTATACAACAGTATTCTCCATGATATATGAGAGATATCAAAGACAGATTTTCCTATGGTGGGGTAGAAAGAATATCTTATAGCACTACTCTATGCCATGTTAGTAAGCTCTTGACAACAATACAACATCTAGGGTTTTGCACTCTCTTTAGCTACTATAAGCTTTTAGATCTTACTTGATCTTGTTCCAGGATTACATTGAGAGAGTTTGCGTGTAGATCAAATCCTAGATGCACTCTTATATGCATAGTTAGATAAGAACAAAAATTGGCTAGCTAATTACGCAAAGCAAATAACATAACTACGATCGAGCAACCATGAATGCATACCTTAGGAATGAAGACTACTTGAAGAAGAGCATTCATTTGTCCTGACCACAAGATGATTTTTCTTCTTCTTCTTTTTCTTCTTGTAAGGAATCCCTCTTGCTTTAGCTTGTGACTCCTTCACCTCCCTTAGGTGAATCCTGATGGCTCCATTTCCAAAGGGGTTCATCTCAGGGGACCCGCCGTGCTCCTCGTAGGCGGCCCTAAGCCGTCCGATCAGTGCATCAAGGCTGCCCCATGCTTGCCGAAGTGGGCAGCTGCAAGGGGCAGGTGGGTCAGGCTGCCCAAAGAAGGCACACCCATGTACGTGAACCTTAGTTTTTCCAAACTGATCAAGGTACCTGAGGAACTCCAGCACATGATGGCACGTGCATTGGGATACAGGCACAGGAGGCCTCATGTTCCTTAGGTACTGCCCGAAGGTGTTCCAGTCTCGCCTTTTTTGCGACTCATACCGGCTCAGCGTGGCCACGGCCGGCTGAGCCGGGATGTTTGGACTTACTAGTGACCTCGAGGGTTCACCTGTGGCGAATCCTGTTGTGGTAGTCATGGTGGTGTGTATAGGGTACTAGGAGAATAGGAGAATTTGGTTGAATTTTTTTTTTTCCTTTTGTTTGAAATAGGATCAAGGAGACAAAATATGGTGAAGGAGGGTTATGAAGTGGGGAAGAAGATGATGGAGGTCACATCCTTAGATTTGAGAAAGGCAAGAGACAATATTTGCATGGGACCCGATTTGAATAAGGAGGGTGCTTTTTATTTGGTTCGTTCCTTTCTTTTCCTCACCTTCCTTTGTCCTTCAGGGTTAACCTTTTTGGCAATATGATTCTTTTTTGATATCAAATAATATGAATGTATTATATATTCTAGTAATGCATCAAATAAAATGAAAGAGAAAAATGATATTGACATCCAATCAATACCCATTGACTAATGACTACTTCGTATTAAATAGCTAATCACATATTGGCATCCAATGGGAAATTTTCATCCAATATGGAAATGTCGCAAAGTTTGTGGACCTTTTATCCTGGTTGCATCATTATTGAATCCTATGATTCCAGAAATGGCCCTAATGGTGGTCATAGGTGGTGCTTGATATGTTATGATGTGCTCTTTCAATTCCTGCTCCAGATTTGTTTCTACTGATTGGCTTTTGGATGCTTAGAGACTTTAACTTTAATAGTCCCCTTGTATTATCGAGAATATATAAGTTTTTCTTTTTTGTAATGACAAAGTCCAATGCAGAACATGGAAAATAGTTATCTGCTTCAGAATTGAACTTGTAACTTTAATTTGCTTGCTAAGGGTTCGGAGCTCTATATGAGTTTTTCTCTCTCTTTCAACTGAGTAGTGTAAAAGTAGTTGGTCTTCATTTTGTTGATATGCTTTAATAAGCTCAATGATTAGTTAACTAGTGTATCTATATGCAATTCGAGCAATTAGCTAACTTACGTGCTCTAGAGAAGTAGTATGCTAGCTTGTATTTACTAACCTCCATAGTACTTCCCTAACTCCTATTATTGAAGACTCCTCACAATCTAACGTTTTTACCCCAAAAGCAAAAAAAAAAAAAAAAAAAAAAATAAAAAAATATTAAAAAAAAAAAAGGCAAAACACACAAAAAAAAAATTGTATCTTCTTCTATGCCTAGATTGTAGTAGCTAACTCAATGTCTCAATCTATAAAAGTATAAACAATGGGTTGTTTTCAAATCATGAGGTGGGAGGTTCGATGCTTTCAAACAAAAAAATTGTCGTCTAGATTATAAAAATGATTGATTAATTACTATTGTTGTGTTTGGCGTGGTTTTTGAAAATGGCTTTGATAATTCTGATATTGAGGGTGGATATGAGGTTCCAGCTCCTTTGTCTCTTTATTCTGCGGGATGAGTCTAGCTGCTTGGAAAGTGAGGGGGATAATTAAGCAGCAAGAGGTTAAGAGGTTTCTTGCTTATAATAAGTTGGCTCTAGTTGGTTTAGTTGAAACTAAAGTGATCGATGGCTAGTAAATTGGATAGTTTCTCGAATAAGGTTTTTAGAGACTGGTATGTCATCAACAACATATATTTTTGTTACTCAAAGTGGTAGAATATGGTAATCTCTTTTTCCCTCCTTGCCAAGAATGATAAAGTTATTCATCGTATTGCTTTGAATCTCTGGAATTTCAATTTACCATTGTGTATGGTTACAACGATGAAATTCTCAAGAGAACTTTATGGATTTATATGGTTATTCATAGTTTATCTATTGATCTTTCCTAGTTGCTAATATGGGATTTTAATGTTCTAAGAAAAAGTTGGTAAACAGTATCTTATAAATACTACTTTTTACAGATAAACACCTCATAAACTGTTTATGGAAAATAACTACCTTATATGAAGTCATGGCAAATCCATGTCCTTAAGTGATTTTCGGCCATTTATTCCAATATTGTGCCCACCCAAATATCGATTTCCTCCCCCTTTTTCCCCTCACCCTCATCTTTGCTCATTTCCCATTGTTGCCACTACCGCACCACCACCCCTCCTCCGACTGCCACCACCCGAACGGTGACTGGCAAATATTTCTGGCGAAAAGATACTCCACCCCACCCGAAATTCCTTGCTTAGTCTGATTTCATCTTCTGTTTTGCATATTTTCTTCCTTTTCGCGAAAATCTGACGCTTTGATTTCTTATTTTTGTTTGTTTCCCACGTTTTGTGGCATTGAGGGGCGTTCCGACGAGAAAAGGTCGTTGGCGGCCACCCACCTAAGGTCTTCTTTTCGACCATCTTAGGTCACATGGCTAATCATGTGTTCACGCTGTTGATATAAGATTGTCGTCAACAATCTGAAAATCCAAACCTCCCTTCTTTCATGGTTATGCCGCCACTTGACAATGTTGTCATTTTAATTCAAGATCGGCTTTGAGATGATCAAATGTTATCGGCAAGACGAATGGTATGTGGTGGTGGAATAGGGGTGGTTCGTATTGATGAGGTGTCGTTTAGCCTCATACAAAAATAAAAACCTTATAAAACACCAAATATATATAATTACAAAATAGTATCGGGTAAATAAGGGTCAATCCCACAGAGAGATTGGAAAAACTAAAGTAAAGCTAACTAATTTACATTCATGACTATAAACAACTTATATAATCCACAAGCTACAAACAAATAGCTATTTACTCTATTTACATATATACGATAGTTTGGGGGATTTAAGAGATGATTTGAAAATAATATAGAAATAAGACTATCATACTACTATATACTAGTGAACACAAGCAACATTTAGCACATAATATTAGACATAATCGAGTTCGATAAGAGTAAATAGACCACTTTAGACAAGTTCGATTCCAGATTAATAGGCTAATATAAGTGAATTCTACTAGGAGTAATTCCTTATTTTACTCTTGTAATCAATTTAGTATTAGAACCAAATCGATATTAGCTAAGTCAAATCTCATAGGTCTCGCGACAAACATCAAATTAACTAAGCCGCATTAAATGCATATTAACCAACTAAATCCACATGCATAGACATGTAAACCAGTTGACATACTATGACTATCTAATTTAATTCGACACCCTGCGCAAGTTCAAACTAAATTAGCGTTCTAAGATTACTAGTTTTCGAACTAGGCCGTAGCTAGCAAAATCACACAAAGTATCAATTCACTTGAGAAGTATAATATTCAACCTTGCACATTGAACACAAGCATAGCATGATATTGATCAAAAATCTAATATTGATTAAAGTACGAATTTAACTAGGTAAAATCATAATCCAATTTACAAAGCTTCAAACTTGAACATTCTAATATATAAATGAACCCAAAAGACAATGAAATAAAAGTAGGGAACGAAGAACTTAATAAAATATGACCGAAGATCAAACTCCAAGTACGGAGGCTCGAGCCGGCATCAGTGGGTCGATCTCCATCTTCCATTGATCGTGTGCTAGGACCCGCCTCTGGCTAGTTCTTTATTCCTTCCTCTCAGGTTAGACCCGAATCGCTGCCTCGGAGTCTTGTTCTCGCCTTTCATGCGTGTATGCTTGCTTCCTCTCTGCTTGCTACGTTCCTCTCTATTGATAACTGTGTACTTGGTAGCCAGTCTCTAGAGGGTGGAATCTTGATTTACGATAGGTATTTGGAAAGTAGGGTTGTGCTTTTGGTAGTTTCCTTGAAGAATTTCCACAGGAGTTGTACTATAATCTCCTCTTCCTTTATTTCATTTGATTTTTTTCCTTTTCTCCTTTTGCCTTCCTCTTCTGTAACTTACATGATCCGGCCTTCTCCATTTCCTTTATTGCTCTTTTCTTCTTCTTTTGTCTTTTAGCTTTAGCCTTGACGTAGGACTTGGGTCTTGGCATCAGGGGCGGATCTAGGGGAGTTCGTGGGGGTGCAACCGAACTCCCCGGACTTCGGAAAAAAATTGAGAAATAAGTTTGCCTTACAGTTTTCTAGTTCAAATAAATAAAAAACTTACACTTATATCATAATTAGTTCCCTGGCTCATTGGTAGATGTAAGTTTTGGTAACAAGTTGTGTAGTACGACTTATGTTCAAGACCCACTAGAACATTTTTTTTTTCAATTTTTCCTTTGATTTTTTTTACCGAACCCCCCAATCCGAATTCCTGGATCCGCCACTGGCATTTTGGGTTTTTTTTCACATAATCATTTAAGCTTAGCCCAAAAATCCTACAAAATAATAAAATACGACATATTTAGCCAATTCATATATAAAATATATAATCAATCAAATAATTATGAAAATTGGCATATTCACATAAAAGACATAAAATATCGTAACAAATGTCGTGTACATCACTCGTATTAACGGATAAAAATGTATAATTTTCTGCGCTTATCACGTATTGAGAAGGTGGGTGGGTCGTGTAGGAATGGGGGGGGGTCGTGTTGGAAGGGAGGTGGGTCGTGTTGGAAGAAGGGTGACTATTTTTCAAGTACGAAAAATGTCGTTCTACCATGACTTAAATGTATTTTGATTAGAATGGCGTTACTAGTTTTTCGCTGAATTTGCTCATGTTCTGTCATTGGACTAGTATTATTCAAGTTTTCCTTTGCTATCGCAATGAAAAGGATGCCCCACTTATAATTGAAGACGAGTTAAAATTTGAGATCTTTGTAATATTGGTTTGTAATAATAGATCATTTAGAATTGGATTAATTGTAGATAGTCGGATTAAGTTGTAATTTAATTAGTAGCGCTTCCGGATTTTGAGTTGCTTTGTTTATTGAAGAAAAATATTGAATCAGCCTAAAAATTCGAGGGTTTTACACAAAGTATGTGAAAAGACAGAGAAAGTCAAATAAGTGCAACCATTGTGGTCAACTAGGTTATGCCAAGTGTATTTGTAAGAACCAAACATCTCCAAGAAAAGGTGTCAAACAATAAAGCAAGGTCACGAGCCACTTCAACTTGGTCCAAAGATAGTAAGATCCAAGACAACAACGAGAAAGGCAACTACAAAAGAATGATTTTGCTCTTATTTTGTGACATACTTTGGACATCTATATTTTGTTGGCTTCTTTTGGTCAATTTTTTTTTATTTGTGGTCATATTTTGTGATAATTTGGCCTAGCTTATATATATTGTTCTCTTTTGTGACAAATTATGAAAATGGCTTTGTGAAATATTAAGATGTCTGTTGAGCAAGTAATCAACTTCTATTGCTTTCAAATTTAAATCCATCAGATGGCTTACAAATTTCCTTACATCAAGCAAATAGACATGAGGCAAAACCTTGCACATAACTAAGTAACAACTAATGCATAGGTTGTTGCTTTTACAATAGCAATTTAGAGATAATTACATATTGACCAACACAAAAAATTATGCCAATTACCACTGCAAATCCCTTTCATTTTGTTCAGTTTTTGTCCTCAACGACTTCACTTCTTCCACTACCCCATTATACTATATTTCATCTTCTTATTATTAGTTATGGGCCTCCTTTTGGTTCATAGTCACCTTAGTGTTACTTTAAGCTAACTAAGTGATTAAGAGTTTCTCCAAAAGTGGTTCGTTGATGACATCTTTTTCTCAGCCCATATGATGTTGATCATATTATTTGAAAACCTTGCATCCATGCCTTTCAGTTTGAAGGTTATACATTTTGCAAGTCAAAAATATTCTTCATCGGTTAGAAAATGTCCACGCCTTATAAAAAGTGAGTGGATCACGACAATGTCAATTCTTGGACATTGAATAAGCTCAGGAAGGGCTTTAACTCAACATTTGAGCTGAAATCAAAAAAAATAAGGGTGTCAGTTTTTCCCACAAAACCCGACTTCGAAAATCACATGAAACTTAAAGAAACTTACATCCAATTGATGGCAGAGTAAAGGCGGTGTTGGCATAAGTAAGAACTAAGGCTGTGAGATAAGGTGGGTGAAGATTGAAGGAGTGGGAATGAAGGAAATTGAAGAAAAAAGAAAAAAAATTGAAAAAGTTTGGGGTGGGGGGAGTTTAAAGGATATAAAAGAGCACTAAGCGATGGGTATAGTAGGCAAAAAAAAAAGAGTAAAGATTGTTATGATATGATTTTATGGAGGAAAAAATAATTGTTATAATATGTGTATAAAAGGTACTCCTTTTGTTTTTGTTTTTAATCTTCTTGCTTTCCTTTTTGGAAAGTTTTTTTCATCTTTCTCCTCCTCTTTTAGTAATTTTATGGGGCAAAGTTACCATATTTATACAATTATCTTAAACACCTAAGATCTTCTAAGTTTAGGACACTTGACATATATTTATGGTGACTTCCATTAATTTAGAGAACACGTGTCATGCCCTGTCAACACTAAAACGCTTACTCAAATCCATGTGTAATCTTTCCAAAACAAAATTGCATAAATTATTAAATGTCATCTCATTAATAAAAACTCTTCATTTATAAATTTACGTAATTACCAACCAATTCAACTTCTTTACCGTACAAAACCCTTTCTCTCCCCCTCCCTTTTATAGTTACAAAACCCTTCGCCTCCCCCTTTCTTTTACAGTTACAAAACTTTTCGCCTCACCCCCTCTCTTTTACCGTTACAAAACCCTTTCATTATGCATCTTTTTATATTCTCCACCTTTTTACACCTTCTTGAAACAATTAGCTTTTAAAACCGCACAAGTTTTCTACATAGTCATTTGCTTACTTCTCCTCTCTTT